>CATKWJ010000462.1:0-36735 GCA_949825065.1 Odontocerum albicorne | reverse complement strand
ATTATATATATATATATATATATATATATATATATATATATATATATATATATATATATATATATATATATATATATATATATATATATATATATATATATATATATATATATATATATATATATATATATATATATATATATATATATATATATATATATATATATATATATATATATATATATATATATATATATATATATATATATATATATATATATATATATATTATATATATATATATATATATATATATATATATATATATATATATATATATATATATATATATATATATATATATATATATATATATATATATATATATATATATATATATATATATATATATATATATATATATATATATATATATATATATATATATATATATATATATATATATATATATATATATATATATATATATATATATATATATATATATATATATATATATATATATATATATATATATATATATATATATATATATATATATATATATATATATATATATATATATATATATATATATATATATATATATATATATATATATATATATATATATATATATATATATATATATATATATATATATATATATATATATATATATATATATATATATATATATATATATATATATATATATATATATATATATATATATATATATATATATATATATATATATATATATATATATATATATATATATATATATATATATATATATATATATATATATATATATATATATATATATATATATATATATATATATATATATATATATATATATATATATATATATATATATATATATATATATATATATATATATATATATATATATATATATATATATATATATATATATATATATATATATATATATATATATATATATATATATATATATATATATATATATATATATATATATATATATATATATATATATATATATATATATATATATATATATATATATATATATATATATATATATATATATATATATATATATTATATATATATATATATATATATATATATATATATAGATATATATATATATATATATATATATATATATATATATATATATATATATATATATATATATATATATATATATATATATATATATATATATATATATATATATATATATATATATATATATATATATATATATATATATATATATATATATATATATATATATATATATATATATATATATATATATATATATATATATATATATATATATATATATATATATATATATATATATATATATATATATATATATATATATATATATATATATATATATATATATATATATATATATATATATATATATATATATATATATATATATATATATATATATATATATATATATATATATATATATATATATATATATATATATATATATATATATATATATATATATATATATATATATATATATATATATATATATATATATATATATATATATATATATATATATATATATATATATATATATATATATATATATATATATATATATATATATATATATATATATATATATATATATATATATATATATATATATATATATATATATATATATATATATATATATATATATATATATATATATATATATATATATATATATATATATATATATATATATATATATATATATATATATATATATATATATATATATATATATATATATATATATATATATATATATATATATATATATATATATATATATATATATATATATATATATATATATATATATATATATATATATATATATATATATATATATATATATATATATATATATATATATATATATATATATATATATATATATATATATATATATATATATATATATATATATATATATATATATATATATATATCTTTATATATATATTTCTTCTGTACGTGTGTAAGTCACTGAACTCCTCCTAAACGGCTGGACTGATTTTGATGAATTTTTTTTTGTGTGTTTGAGTGGGTCCATGAATGGTTTAGATTAACAATTGGATCCGGTAGGTGGCGCTGCAATCGAGTTCTAGGAATTTTTATTTTTTATTTTTTGACGAAACAATTTTTTTTATTTTTTTAAAATTCTTCGCATATCAAAACATATAACCCCAAAATTTCACCCCCCCCCCTCCCCCCACAACCTCATATATTTTTAAAATGAACAAAATCATAAGTTCATGAATAATTTACTGTTAAACCCTTTTAAGAAGTTCATGAATAATTGACCTTCTGAGAATAATTCATAGTTATGTTTGTGTACCATAGGTGGCGCTGATGTCGAATTCTGTGGTATTTGACGTACGCATCCAATACAGGCGCAAGTCACTTGCGATGAAATTTTTTGTGTATTTGATGAAATTTTTTGTGTGTGTTTGAGTGGGTCCCTGAATGGTTTCAATTTACAATTGGACCCGGTAGGTGGCGCTGCAATCGAGTTCTAGGAATTTTTATTTTTTATTTTTTGACGAAACAATTTTTTTTATTATTTTAATATTTTTCGCATATCAGAACATATTATATACCCCCAAAATTTCACCCCCTCCCCTTCCCCTCTTTCACCAACCTCATATTTTTTAAAATGAAAAAATCATAAGTTCATGAATAATTGACCGTTAAAACCTTTTGAGAAGTTCATGAATAATTGACCTTCTGAGAATTATTCATAGTTATTTTTGTGTACCATAGGTGGCGCTGATGTCGAATTTTGTGGTATTTGACGTACGCGTCCAATACATGCGCAAGTCACTTGCGTCGTAGCTTCACGTTGTTTTGACATTTCAATTTCTGTTCGCTGTGTTTCGATATTCTATGTATCACAATTACGTGAATATTGAGTGTATTATTCATCGACAAAACATATTGAAATAACGTTTTAAATCATAAATGAAGTGTACTTAAACACATACATTGTGCAAATGTGTAAGGTGCAGTGCTGAAGTGAATATCTTGCATGATCTTCAACAAATTTAAATTATATACATGTGCATTCAATGACAATCAATCTAACCTGCAAATATTTATTTTATGTGCTTATTTGTGTCGATGATTCTATATCATTTACGGAGTGGTAAACGGCTCATTGAAAATAAACAACATGTAAGTTTGTTCAACAAATTATAAAATCTATAAAATTCAAATATAAGTTACTTATATTTATGTGTTGTGTGTTTATTAAAGAACAATGCCACGTCTTCGTGGACGAGGAGAAAATATTGGTCGACGTACACAGAATTCACAAATAGTCCACACCCGTCGGTTAAATAGAACGGTAGAAGATCAATTGATGGACAATGCAAATTTAAGAGACCAGGTTGCAAACACACGTGCAAATAAAAGTCAAAAGGAACGCAACGAACGCCTTCGAGCAAATGCAGAGACAAAGACAGGCGCGTCAACGAGCCACCAACGCACACAGAGCTCATGAACGACAGCGCCTGCAAGTGCATCGCGCATTGACACGTGCATCACTCCACCTTGCGTTTGAATATGAGTCGGACATCGACTATTCGTCACATTCACAAATTGTCATCGGCGCTATTGACAAAGAATGCCAACACTGCCAGGCATTCAAATATAAAGGTGAATCGGTCGGTTTATGGAAAAGTTGTACTGCCACCATTGAATTCGCCGCCAGAACCATTGAAAACACTATTGGCTGGAGCCACACCTCAATCATAATTGTTTTTGCGTAAAATTCGCAAATTCAATTCTTGCTTCCAAATGACATCATTTGGAGCAACAAAAATCGTTAAGAATGAGAATGGTCGCAATTTTTAATCAACGTTTAAGATTCAGGGCCAAGTGTATCATCAAATTGGTTCTTTTATCTCAATGCCTGATGCCGATCCAAAATTCTTGCAAATCTACTTCATGGGTGATAAGGAGCCACAAATAAACACACGGTGCCAATACAACCACATAGAGCAGATGGAGGAGCAAGAAATTGTGGCGACTTTGGAACCGATTTTGAGAAATCACAACCAGTTGGTCCAGTTGTTCAATAACGTTTCAAACAGGCTGCAAAACGACAACTACATGATCGTCATCAAAGCAGACAAAGTACCATCTGGAGAGCACGCGGGCCAGTACAATGCACCAACCGTTAATGACGTTGCAGTTGTTATGGTTATCGACGCATATTAACGTCGAGATATACGGATTCAACACAGAGATAAGACGGTGTAGACAATATCGATGTTGACGCTATTAATTTTAAAATACAACAGTCATTGCCTGGCAATGAGATGTCGTTCAAATCGATCGACACTGTTGTCGATCCTGACGAAGCAGTCAACTATGCTGTTGAATTATTGAATTCACTGGATTTACCGGGAATGCTACCACATAACTTGCGATTAAAAATTGGTTCACCAATCATTTTGCTTCGGAATTTAAATGCACCTAAGCTATGCAATGGCACGCGATTCGTCTTAAAAAAATCATGGGAAATGTTCTTGAAACTACTATTTTGAACAGCAAGTTTCAATGTGAAGTTATTCTCCTGCCACGGATCCCAATGATCCCTTCAGACTCACCCATTCCAATCACACGCCTGCAATTTCCAATTCGCTTGGCATTCGCAATGACTATTAATAAGTTACAAGGGCAAACAATGCCCATTTGTAGGTTGGATCTAGAAAATCCATGATTTTCCCATGGCCAATTATATGTTGCGTGCTCTCGCGTTGGTAAACCATCAAGTTTGATCATTTATACACCTCAGGGATTGAAGAAAAACATTGTTCATCAACTCGCATTAAGATAAAAAGAAAATTTATTTCTGTTAGTATTACGATTCAAAATTTATTTTAATACTTTACTTTTTTTACATTAATAAAAAATATGACTGTCATGGAAATGAATTGAGTTTTTTCTTTGTTTGCTTTTATTTATTCACAATGAAAATCGTTTAAATAGTCATCGTATGTTATTGGTAAGGCGTCACATTCCTCTGCTACTCGCAGTCCATCTTCGGTACACATATGGTTCAGAAAACAGAAGAATTATATATAAGTATAGTATATAGTTTATCGAAAATTCCAATATCGAAAAAACGTGTTGAACCCGCTAATAGTAGGCAAGCCAACGTTCGGGCAGGACAACGTCTGCCGGGTCGGCTAGTATATATATATATATATATATATATATATATATATATATATATATATATATATATATATATATATATATATATATATATATATATATATATATATATATATATATATATATATATATATATATATATAATATATATATATATATATATATATATATATATATATATATATATATATATATATATATATATATATATATATATATATATATATATATATATATATATATATATATATATATATATATATATATATATATATATATATATATATATATATATATATATATATATATATATATCTATATATATATATATATATATATATATATATATATATATATATATATATATATATATATATATATATATATATATATATATATATATATATATATATATATATATATATATATATATATATATATATATATATATATATATATATATATATATATATATATATATATATATATATATATATATATATATATATATATATATATATATATATATATATATATATATATATATATATATATATATATATATATATATATATATATATATATATATATATATATATATATATATATATATATATATATATATATATATATATATATATATATATATATATATATATATATATATATATATATATATATATATATATATATATATATATATATAATATATATATATATATATAATATATATATATATATATATATATATATATATATATATATATATATATATATATATATATATATATATATATATATATATATATATATATATATATATATATATATATATATATATATATATATAATATATATATATATATAATATATATATATATATATATATATATATATATTATATATATATATATATATATATATATATATATATATATATATATATATATATATATATATATATATATATATATATATATATATATATATATATATATATATATATATATATATATATATATATATATTATATATATATATATATATATATATATATATATATATATATATATATATATATATATATATATATATATATATATATATATATATATATATATATATATATATATATTATATATATATATATATATATATATATATATATATATATATATATATATATATATATATATATATATATATATATATATATATATATATATATAATATATATATATATATATATATATATATATATATATATATATATATATATATATATATATATATATATATATATATATATATATATATATATATATATACCTTTGTTTGGGCACCATTAGGAATCGAACCCAGTTAAAAGACAACTGTTCTGCCAAGTTGAATTTATACAATAAATTTTGAAAATAATATATTGCATTGCATAACTCTTTCGTTATATACATGTCCTCAGTGAGATACAGACAAAAGTCTAGTTTACTGGGGACACGACATATGAAAGGCAACAAGCCCAAATCCATTAAAATTGTGTGTCCGAATGAAATAACCTGTTTTTTTTTTCGCAAATTATGTATATTTCTAGTCATGTGTAAAAATAAATAAATAAAATAAAAATACATACCCACCTGCTGAGTTTATTGCCATATGGTAATCACTTTTAACTGACCAAGAACATGTTATTTAACATTTCATTATATAACAATTTGGAAGGCTTATTGCCAGGTGGCGATCTCTATGAAACCAACCAGACAATAGTAAACAAAAGAAGTTACATGGTCGGAAACATTAGCCAAATCATTATTTATTTGTAAAAAATCATGAACAATTAAGATTTGAAAAAAAAGAAGATTTATATCACTATTCAAAGGAAAAGAAAGGGGTTTTAAAGAGGAAAGAATGTCAGGAAATAAATATATTACGATATCAAAGATACATTATTATTGAGTTAAACACTAAAATAAGTTGAGCTCTAACGATAATCGTACCCATAGCCTCAAAATTGAAGACAGGCGTTTTACCAACCAGACCACGTTGGATGTAAATACATCGAAAACTGTCTGAAATTTTGAAATATCGAATTTCCATATCTATCTAAATTGCATTATCATTGGAAAACAACGGAATAATGAACACTATATGTTATAGGGTCTTTCAAATTGAGGGGTTTTTTCTCGTTATATTTTTTTTAATTCTTGAATAAAAACACGATTTGCTTTAATTTCAAAAAACTTTTTATTATTCATTGAAGTATAATGTATGACATTTAAATACAAAACAATAATATCCGCCAAATGTCCACCTCTTGCAGCTCCACAGATGTCTACTCTATTGTCAAAATTTTCGATGTCATTTTGGCATAATTGCGGTTCTAACTCACCAATAACGCGAATGATTTCGTCCACCAGCTCAGGAATTGATCGGGTGTCATTCTTATAGACCTGGTTTTTCACGTAATCTCATAGAAAATAGTCCAACAGTGTCAGATCACATGATCTTGGTGGCCAATTAACATCTCCGTTTCCGGAGATTACAATACATAAAATAATTCTCAATTTGAACGCGTTGTTGTATTGTATGATATACGACTCCATTTTTATAAATGTCATACATTACACTTCTCAAATGTCACAAGACCCATGCAAGTTTACGACACCACCTGTGTTTTATCCAAGAATTAAAAAAACCACTCAATTTGAAAGACACTTTACTTACTTCAAAAAAAATTTGTATTCCAGTTAATTTTTTACAATGATTAACGACAATCTAGCCTATGAAATATGAATTTATTATTTGATCAAATATTGAAGTCGACATAATCCAAAAACCCCCTCCAACCATTAATTATAGAATAAATATGTTCCTAGAAAATTTTCAACCACATAAATAATATAATAAAATTATTCATTATTCTGATTATTCATTAATTGTTATATGCTTTTCGTTTGTTAAATTAAATTATTTTTATTACAGTATTTATACACAACAATACACACAAATATAGATAACATTATGCCATGTCCTTCCAGGGCGGTCAGAGAAGACAGATGTTCATGCCTTTCTATATATATCAACAGTTCTTGCCTCGTCCACATCCATACAAACTGTCATATGTGCTCTGTTCTGTTTCTCATACTTTTGTTGTATTGTTTCTCTTACTAACATTTGTTTATATTATTTATAGTTAAGGCATTAACGTTGTGGCGGTTTAAAGACATTATAATTTGTTTTTAAACACTGTTTATTCCACTTTTTGTAACGGTATAATCCGACCGGTTTCAAGGCTTTCACCTCATCTTCAGGGGAGCACAAACAAGACTTAATTCTGTTCGAATTGGTACCGATATACACGCCTCAACGGTTGGGGACATTGGTATTGGGGACTATAAACTTTGTGCTGACTGTGATAATTTCTACATAGGAAAGACCCTTTGAAAAGAGATTTCGTGAGCACAAATCCGCCTTAACAAATTCTCTAGTTTATTCTCAAATGACTAATCATTGTCACCGTGAAAACCATACTTTTTCTATCGATGATGCCAAATTCTTACATATCAGTAGTAAAGAAAATTGGACAGATTAGAGGCCCTAGAAATTTCAAAGTCAGTACATCGAGCCGAACATCTGGTAAACACATATATCCCAAAAATCTCTCCGCTGCTGGCCGAGACCGTCCCATACCTCCCTCAGTCCCTAACCCGAATGTCCTCAACCGTTTAAGCGTGTATCGGTAATAGTTGGAACAGAATTCATTCTTGTTTGTGCTCCCCTGAAGATGAGGTGAAAGCCTTGAAACCGGTAGGGTTATACCGTTACAAAAAGTGGAATAAACAGTGTTTGATAAAAACAAATTACAATAAAATTTGTTTGTTTTCCACATTACCCGAATTTATCTTGAAATATGAAGTGGATCGGAAAAATATTTATTAATTTGGAAAAAATCTTGACAAAATTCTTCTCATAGTGCTAGGGAGACTCCTTTAAACTTTAAATATCCTCTGTAGTATTAATAAGTAAATTTTATCCTTAATTTCAATTTATCTTCTCTACCCGTAATAGCTGACCTTCTGTCAGTACCCCCGCTATCCTTTTCACACTCCGGCTATAGCAGAGGCAGAGCTCCCCGTGAGGATAGCTCTTTCATCAAAGTATGACTAAATCTAATTTTTTTACAGGTGTGCGATCGCGCTGTAAGGGAACCTTATTTGTTATAAAAAAATGTGTTGGCGGAGGAGCAACAAATATATCCTAAAAACACTCCATATTCATTGACAGCGTCGTATTACATAGGTCTGTAAATATGAAACCGGATTTTTTTTTATAGAAAATACACATTTATTGTATGAAAATGGTAAAAAATATTTTATTCAAAGTATTGCCCATCGCTTCTCGTGTTACGTTTCATTGATCCGCGAGTTGTTGTTGCGTTTGAGCGTCATCCTCATACAACAATGCTTGCAATTCGGCGTCTTCAAACTTTCTCGGTGGTCTTCCACGTTCTTCGTTTCTCACGTCAAAATCGTCACTTTTGATTTTTTGAAACCAATCAAAGCACTATGATTTACTAAGAGCTTGATTACCGTAAGCTTCGACAAGCATTCGATGGGATTCTGCAGCAGTTTTCTTTAAATGGTAACAGAAAATCAATGCTGTCCGCGAATCGTAGTTTTCAGGCACAAAAACAGACATGTTCAATGCTATGAAAACATATGTAGTTGTATTTAACTTGTATTGCTGTGAGTTAAAAGTCTTTGACAAATGTTAGCACAAGAAAAAGGTGCCAATGACGCGGTTTGACAGTCACTACATTGACAACAAGAGCCATCCATGAGCAAATTCCGGTTTTATATTTACAGACCTGGTATATTGAGTAACACTTTTGTTGTATAAAGAACAACGTTGTGAATTTATTGCAACGTGCCAATTTTTCCCGTCTATCTAGAAAGACGTTAAAGATACCTGAAAAGAAAACCAGACTTAACCCTTTTTAAAATAAATTGGATGCTAACAAGAATTTATTTATTTATTTATTTATTTTTTCAAAACAGGCTTAGCCAATTACATTGAAAAATACAAGACATTAAAAAAATAAGAAAAATTACAGGGAAAATTTTTTTTTTAAATTATATAAAATAAAAAATAATGCATATGTATACAAACGAGTATTTACACACAAACGTATGTTACATATATATTCAGTCACTTAAGTATGTTGATGAGTGCTTTCTAACGCGCTTAATCTAAGAAGAAAATTTACTTTTGCTTTTGGTAATGTGATATGAAATATGTCAATATCCGAAGCAGTCCCGTTAAGAAGAGTTAAGGCCCTTCCAACAGGCATAGAGGCTAAAAGACCCGTTCTTGCGTATGTTATTGAGAACAGTTCCTGCCGGCGCAATCTAGTGTAATTGTTAGGAACATTTAACGCTAATCTTTGTAGTAATGCTGGACAGCTCACAACTCCTCGAACGAGTTTGACAACGTATACCAGGAGACGCAGATCTCTTCTTACGCTCAAGGAGTTATACCCGAGCATCCCCAGCAGAAACTGCGTAGGATATAGCCACGGATAGACACCAAACTCACTCATGTAGAGATATCGTAGATATTTTTTTTGTACTTTCTCCACCATGAGAGAGTTCTGCGCCCCCACCGGGCTCCAAATGCAAGCATTGCTTTCTAGCTGCTACGGATTAATGAATTAAACAACGTTTTGAGCACCAATTGGTTTTCAAACGACTTAGAGATTCTCATAACAAATCCTAGAGTTTTATATGCTGAGTTGCACATAACTTCTATGTGAGGACCAAACGCGAGATTGCTGTGGAACAAGACACCCAGATCTTTAATATTATCTGTGCGGGGTATAGGTATAGATTCTAGTGTATATCTATGGAATTTCAAGACGTGTGAGCGATGATACGACATAATTTTGCACTTTGATGCATTGAAATATAATTTATTATTGTGGCTCCACTCACAAATGTTGTTGAGATCTGACTGTAGGTCTAAGCAGTCGGTATAAGAACGAATTTTTTAAAGATTTTGAGGTCATCAGCAAATAGAAGAAACGTGGATTTTTTTATAACTCTACCTATATCATTAATAAAAATAAGAAATAAGGTAGGTCTAAGATTAGACCCCTGCGGAACACCTGAGTAGGCAGTGATCAGTGGCAGAATCAACCCTTAACCCCAGGGCTAGAAAATAGGTGTCTTACAAACTCGGACACGTAAGTCGTTCAAGTAGTTTGTGTATGAAGTTGTATGAAATATTGCTTTTTTCTAGTACAGCTTGATAAAAAAAAGAACGATTTCACCTTACGAAAAACCAAATCAACCCCTAACTGAAATATCACAAAGTTCATCGAAATTGAAATGCTTGGGTATAACATTTTTAACCTGGAAAAGTTCCAAATAGTGTAAGAAAATTGTGTACATTAGTTGAGCATTAGTTCTTTCCACGAAAATTGTGTACATTAGTTGAGCATTAGTTCTTTCCACGAAAAACTGCCATCTGAGTCCATTATGCCGGTATGTTATGGCCCCATTAAATCTGTTTCTATTGCCGTCATAGTGTTTGATGAACACCCATTAATTCCCATCAATAAAATTTATTATCACGATCCATTTTATGTGGATATTATTTCTATTGCCACATATGGAGAAATATTTCAATTTTATGAATGTGAACTTAAGGCTGATATGTTGAGTAAGATGAAGAAAATCACTCTAAGATGGTGATGGTGTTAAACACAATTAAATTAAATTAATTATTGTTAATAGTAAACATACAGGGTCAATGACCGATGAAGCATTCATATATTGTTACACGCTACGAGCAACAACAATGTTTACTATTTACAGTGTCTGCGACTTGGCTAGCCATCTCCAAATACAAATAATTAATCTACCGCCAATTCATGCGCTAGAGCAAGGCAGATATGTATCGCGAATGTATTCACTCATTTGTATAAATTGTCCGCGCGCCGAGAAATAAACATATTATTATTGTCATTCATTCAACTGTCAAGACTTGTTATTTATTTACCCGCTGTCCACTTATCGTTTTATATCCGCATTCCTGAGTCTATATTCATTGAATACAAATCAAGATCATCACGCGTATCAAGATAAGCAATCCGCTATATTGATGACCCTGAACGAGAAGGAACGCAGAATCGACTAAAACGAAGATAGCGATGTCGATATCAAAATCATCAGCACGTCCTAATAGGCACATGCTACATTGATAACGACCATCGTTACAATGGTTTGGGCATGAAGAAGAAATGAATTAAGAAAGACTAACATAACAAATATATTATATAATGCAAATATGAGCAAAAGGCATGGTAGATGACCAATACTTTTAACTCTCCATTTTGAGGATATAGTTAGTCACTTCACTAAGCAAGGCCTGTGGTAGCGGTCTCATTCCTTAATCACAAATTTCATATAAAATATTTATTCTTACTACTAAAACACTCAGCTGAAAACATCCACACTGCGCTGTGACATCCTTACACACACTTATGTACCAAGCTATCTCACACACTATTAACTGCATCCTAATCTTGACAACTACACTAAAATCATGCCCATCAACTTTTCTCTATACACTCAACATTCACATAAATCATTCCCTTGGTGAATACACCTATTTTTTAATTGATCAAAAATATTACAATAACTTGAGATGCACGATTGATTGATGATTGAGGTTCTAATGTTTAGTAGGGTTACGATGGAGTATGCTTGTCTGGAAAGTATACTTCTACAAAATGTCGTAATGCGCCACGTTACAACGTCACCAGTAACACTACTACCACCAAGTCCAACTCTTTAGTGTCCACGGGTGGTCTCTAAGGCCCCACTAACCCCGGGCAATATGACCACTGGCATTTCCATCAGTGTCATAGCAGATAGAGAGTGGACGAATGGCGAGTTTCCAGCGCCATAAAACTGGATGCACCTATTTAAGAGAAAGTAACCCCAACAGAAAATCCTCCAGAGAAAGCAAGGGGAAACCACTCTGGATATTCCTCCCCAGATAATCACTATGGAGAGAAAACTCTCAGGTGATAGTCAACGTTGGTGGGACCTAACATGACACTAGGAAGAAGAAGAAGAGATGCACGAGTATATAAGCACATACTTACGTTTATATGTGTTATATCATTATCATTACACACAATATTGTCGTGTTGTATTTACCCCCGTTGGACACAGTATAACATAACTGACTTATTTATATGTAGCAATGTAGCATTCTCATCGAATCAACCAGAAATAAGTCAATGAGTGAAAAATAAACCGGAATCGTTTTAAAAATAATCAGGGTTCGAATACGAATCAGATTCGCATAGATTGGAAAACAGGCGTCTCACCAACTTAGCCACTCTGAATTTGTACCCATACATAGTTAAATTTCAAGCTATCATGTTAAAATTAATCACGCCATAATCGTCCATAAACCACATCAATATCCACGTAAAATTAATCACTCCATAAACCACATCAAAATCCACAAAACAATAACCATTCACCATAAATTAATGTACTCACATAATGTAAATATTTTTTGTTTAATAAATATTATTGATATTGTAATTTATTTTTATCAAACACTGTTTATTCCACTTTTTTGTAACGGAATAACCCTACCGGTTACAAGGCTTTCACATCATCTTCAGGGGAGCCCAAACAAGACTAAATGCTGTTCGAACTGGTAAGTTGGAAGGAAGCTGGGGGGTGAGGGAGGCACGGGACTATTTCGGCCAAGAGCGGAGAGATTTTTGGGAAATAACTGTTCAACAGATGTTCCGATCGGTGTACTGACTAAGAAATTTCTAGGGCCACGAATCTGTCCAATTTATTTCCGTTACCACTGATATGTATTATTGACTTGAGATGCATACATATTTTTATGATTATATATGAACACCACACTCCACTTTAAGCGTAATTAATTATTTATTTAACACTTTTATTGCAAATACAATCTGGCGGGATTGTTGCCAGGGGGCAATCTCTTCAAACCAACCAGACAAAAGTGAATGAAGCAAGTTACATGGTTGCATAAATCATTCAAATGACTATCCACCCCCACAAAATCCATAAACACATACATAAAGCATATGCCCACGAACCCCACAAAGACGGACAATCAACCGAACATTATTTTTCATATAAAGTGAGATATCATAGATCAAAAGAAGAGGAAGGAATGGTGGAGAGGAAAGCATAATGTGTTGCTATCGAATATCGGAAGATCTGACTTGGGTATCTTTGTAATTTGTCTTTCTGCGGTAAGTTTTTTTACGGTTTTCTTATGTACGTACGTAGATTCTGAGAAGTATTCTTTAGATTCCGATAAGTATCTTACCTTCTCATCCTTATACTTTACCTTGTAATTTATTTTTATCAAACACTGTTTATTCCACATTTTTGTGATGGTATAACCCTACCGGTTTCAAGGCTTTCACCTCATCTTCAGGGGAACGCAAACAAGACTAAATGCTGTTCGAACTGGTACCAATATACACGCTTCAACGGTTGGAAGCTGGGGGGGTGAGGGAGGCACGGGACAATTTCGGCCAAGAGCGGAGAGATTTTTGGGAAATAACTGTTCAACAGATGTTCCGATCGGTGCACTGACGTAGAAATTTCTAGGGCCTCTAATTTGTCCAATTTATTTCCGTTACCACTGATATGTAAGAATTTGGCATCAACGATAGAAAAAGTATAATTCTCACGGTGACAATGATTAGCCATTTGAGAATAAACAAGAGGATTTGTTAAGGCGGATTTGGGTTCACGAAATCTCTTTTCAAAAGATCTTTCTGTCTTTCTTGTATAGAAATTATCACAGTCAGCACATAAAAGTTCGGTACTAGTTCGAACAGCATTAAGTCTTGTTTACGCTCCCCTGAAGATGAAGTGAAAGCCTTGAAACCGGTAGGGTTATAACGTCACAAAAAAGTGGAATAAACAGTGTTTGATCAAAATAAATTATAATGTCTTTAAACCTCCACAACGTTAATGCCTTAACTATAAACAACATATAAACAACATTATATTTTACCAATTTTATTATTATTATTTATTTTTGTTATAGTTTTACTCTGCTAATAATAATGGGTTCGGTTCCCGAGCTAGAGCGCCTTTAAGAGGAATCTATTCTCTAAATGGCGCTTAATAAATTGTCATAGTATTGTTATTTTATTTCTTAATATTTAGCTTTTCTTTTGGATAACAGTGCGGTAATTAAAAAAAAGCATTAGAGAATATACGTTTTATTATTAACTATTTAAGTCCGATTTGTGTCGATATATTTTACAGGTCTATCCATCATTTATCAACCCCATTAGCTTAGATTGGATGGTGTAAATATTTCAGTGAACACGCAGTGTTTCTGCCAGATAAGGGTGTCACCCTGTCAGGTATCGGGTCGTGGGGGGATTTCAGCCACATCACGTGAAACTTGACAAACTTCTGGTATTAGTTGTTGTTCAAACAGTTATAAGATATATGTATGTATTGATCTGTTTTAATAAGTATTAATTGATTATTAGTTTTATGAAAAAAAAACTAAAATACCTCCTTTTTGTATTTACTTTTGACAACCCTTGGCTTAGTCACTAAGCCTTAGTGGATAAGATGCTTTATGTTCGCCCGGAGGTTTCGGGTTCGATTCCCGATGATACAGAAAAAAAGGGTCACAACTTTGTATATAGTGTTCATCTGGTAACCATATTTACTTACGCTAGGCGTGTGTAAATGTTGTCATCTCTGCACGTGCGATAGTATTGACAACACGCGTAATGACGAACTGCAAGTGTTGTGCCTATTCCTATGGGTGTTGAGTCTCGACAAATTCGAAGAAAACAATTTGAATCGAAAAATTTGCCAGATATATTTGCATAAAAATGTTTAAAAAAAATGTGCAACATCACGCAGTTAATCTAATAAGCAAGGCAGAGAAGACACCACGAAATTCATATTTCATCTCCTCTGTATTTAACGAACTCCGTGGCCTAGTTGGTAAAACGCTTGTCTCTCAACCCGGAGTTTGCGTTTTGATTCTCGTTGGAACCCTTGATTGGTTTTTTAAAAAGGATTCCAGTGGATTTTTCACTTAAAGACTTTAACATATTCCTGGTTGATTGGAAGATATTTTCACATGGCAATAAACCCGCAAGGTTGTGCTGTATACAATGAAAATGAAATATCTACAATATTTAAGACTAATAAAGGAGTATTGAGATGTTTTGGCTACATAAAAAGAATATGAAAACTATGAGATGTTTGGAAAGACCTAGAAAAACATGGCACGACTAAATTGATCAAATTCTTAAAGAAGAAAGAGCAAAAAGTTTTTATGATAGAAGATAATACATTACGAGGTGTATGGATGGGGGGTATAAACGAAAGATGCGTGCCAGGATATAATGAAATGGAAATCTGTTATATGTGCCTACTCCAATAGAGACATGCTATGATTGTAATAATGATGTATACGATTTATATAAAAACGTACGAATCCAAAAAAAAACTTTTAATTTTATTTATCAAATATCAAAAAGAGCATTTAATCGAACAGGTGTGAGAAATAATTTTTAATGATTTTTATCTGTGTTTATAAAATTTTATCGCGCGAAATCAAATCCTTACAAATCTGGCGAAAAGCCTTCCTAAAAGTGACAACACCAAGAGAAGCTAGCCATAGACAGAAAGGGCGGGAAAATTGATTGGCTTTTCAGAAGGGCGCCATTATTCCTTATGGCAGGGAGCTCCAAGCCTTTACTATTTGTAATTTAACCCATCCACTTCCAAAAAGGTCTTTCTTAAAGTTTCGACGCATTTCTGCCTTCAAAGGGTAGAAAATTTAATTTGACACCCATGAACAACGCATAAAATGTCTTTAGTAGCGTTTCTTTACAATTGTCACGCGATGAACGCTCTCATATTTATTTATTCAAAACTTTATTGTACGGTTTACAATATGGTTGGTTTATTGGCAATCTCTTTCAACTAACTACACAATTGTTTTACAAACTTTTGAGTAAAAGGTGAGGGGTAAATATTATTAATGTATTGTAGATTAAAAAAGATTTCTTCTTCTTCATGTGTCATTTCTTTGGCGGTACGGAACAGTTCCTCAACTTCTATTCGCGAACGTTGTGTAACCAAGACAGGCACCTTCTACCGATTTCGCAACAACCTTCAATTTTGCCTTTCAATATTAAATATAGGAAATGATATATTCTCCTCTCAATAGATAATAACCAAGATACGCTATATTTTAACATTTAATGGTATTTGGGAGCTCTCGTTTTATACCTGCTCGACGGATTACGTCGGTGTTGAAACGCTTTTGTCTTCTGATAGGCTTTATTCTGCCTAATGGGTACCACTGGATTACTTTGTACGCCCAACGATGATCCGTCGCTCGGGTAACATGCCCAGCCCACTTTTATTTTAGACTTTTGGTAACCTCTATAATATCATCAACTTTTGTTAAAACGATATGAATTTTAAATCTTATATAATGTGGATGACATAAAAAAATAAGTATTTTCGGTAACAATAAACCAATACTTAAAAATTTGTCATGCTAATACGAATTTGCCTCATATATTTTGTTTCATAGTTTTCGGAGCGTTCAAATGAGAATTGTTATCTAGTTATAAGTTAACATGTAGGTGTTAACTACTTCTAAGAACTGAAATATTTAGATTATTAAGTATTAAATCATATGTAGTAAAATAAAATTCTGTTTATTCGTAGTTATTTTATATAAATTAGATTAGTTAGTATTAATTATCTATTAGGTGTTAACATAAGGTGTGTCCGTATTTTCCAAATTAAAAATTAGCACCAAAAGTAAAACAAAATGGTAAAGGTTATACGTCATTCGAAAGAAAATTTTCTGCTCTACAAGATATTGTGTTTGCTTTTATGTTACATATATTATTTTAATTGATTACAAACCCTCAAAATGGAATGTCAAGTATACGAAAGTGAGCATTTTCGACAATTCCTTCTGTTAGCGTTCAATTATCGAACGTTGATTTTTGTTGTTTTCACTCAAAACATGTGGAATCCAAGCGCCGAACTTCTGGACTTTTCCCATTGATTTAAGATGGCGGTTTACAGTAATGTGATTACAATTCATCTGCTTAGCCAATTCTATGGTGGCTTGAAGGGGATCTTCATGAATAATATGGTTTAAGCGGTCCTCATCGAAGTCCACTGGTCGTCCGGAACGCTCCATGTCTTTCTGGTCGAAATTACCATCTTTGAAACGCAAAAACCATCGACGAGCTGTCCTTTCATTCATAGCATCTTCACCGTACCCTTCGCAAATATTGCAAGCAACTTTGGCAGCTTTATTTCCTCGATTGAACGCGAACAGAAGGAGGTGTCGAAAATGCTCACTTTCGTCTACTTGACATTCCATTTTGAAGGCTTGTAATCAAATAAAATAATATATGTAACGTAAAAGCAAACACAATATCTTGTAGAGCAGAAAATTTTGTTTCGAATGACGTATAACCTTAACCATTTTGTTTTACTTTTAGTGCTCATTTTTAATTTGGAAAAAAACGGACACAACTTATATTAACACCCAATATATTACAAATGTTTGTCATATAGATTATTTATAAAATATAATAAAGGGTAATTTAAATAAAGTAAATATATTATACAAAAGTTATTCAACACTTATTTTATAAGGGTTGAGATAAATTATGGATTTCCGTCTAGTAAAATAAACCTTCATATCTTTCAAAGATTACCTGTAAGATTTTAAGATAATTTTGACGGTACTCAGAATGAAGGACTGACTTTTTACTTTTTTTTTACTTCCCCACACTGATATAATGAAGTAATCTATTTCGTAACGAACCTTATTGTAGCGACCACTACCTTCTATTCTTACACTAAATTTATACAATTATTATTAATCTGTCAATAGTAATGGGTTCGAGTCCCGAGTCGGAGCGCCCTTAAAGATAATTGGATCTCAACACGGTGCTATATAAATCTTCCTTTTATTATAATTATTTTTGTATTTAAAAACACATTGAAAATGTCTTCATTAAAAGTCACTAGATAAAGTCTTCAAATGATATTGTTTGTTCTTTTTACAACGATATACTCGTAAACGATCAACAATACTTAAAAAAAACACAAAATATTTTTGGGTTGGATATTTTTTGCATATTTACGTTCAAGTGCCTCTTAACGGCGTAAGGCCATTTACGAGGGATGTTGAAGGGGTAAGGGGTGGTCCGCGGTCACCATTTCCGGTGCGGAAACCGCCAAGTGCCACGGCATCCGGCTCTAATGTAAACCGCGCCACGTTGCCTCAGTCTCCCACTTCTTCCATCATCGGACTTGCCTCCCTCAGTTGCCGCCTCTAGCCAGCAGAAGAGGTGACGTTTTTTTTTTAAATGTTTATTATATTTTTAATTAGAGAAACACTCTTTTTCGACTCTCGGCGCAAATTCACGTGGAAACTTTGAACAATTTTCAACACCAGGAATTTTAACCAAAAATTCATGGTCTTTGACTACGATATTCTTCTTTGGTTATAAATACTTACCAGAATCTGCGGTCTTTAAAAATTGCCTAGGGTTTGTTTCTTAACTATTTAATGACATTAGTATTTAGTTGTCATTTTATAAATATTTACCCATACATTTAAGCCAGCATAATCGGTCCCAATAGATTGGTGAATAATATGCTTGTTTTTTTAGTACTGGCATCCTGGTTTTAACACTTTTTTTCGGTTTAATGCATGAAGTTTAATCCAACCAAACAGAAACAAGTCAAAGATGTCTTGAGTGTAAACGAGAATGAAATCCCTTTTTGTTATTTGGATACCAACAAGAATTGAATCTGGAATCTACGAATTGAAAGACAGACGACTTACTAATTAAGCCACATTGGTTGTCAATTGCTCGATAAAAAGTGTTCCATACTAAAAAAATATAAAGATCTTTGCTCCACACTTCAAAACATTTGGTTAACATCACTCATATGGACTAACAACGAGTAGTTAAAATCACTAATATCGATCAATTATAAGTAGTAAACATTAATGATGTGGACTTACAACATGTGATCAATACCACCCATATAAACTTATAACATGTAGTTAACATCACTCGTATGGACTAATAACAAGTAGTTAAAATCACTAATATCGATCAATTATAAGTAGTAAACATTAATGAGGTGGACTTACAACATGTGATTAATACCACCCATATAAACTTAAAATATGTAGTTAACATCACTCGTATGGACTAAAACGAGTGATTAACATCAGTTGTTTAAACTAACTAGCAAATAATACCAACCGTACCAGTGGCTAACATCACACATATCGATTAACACCGAGTGTTTAACATAATTTATATGGAACTAATAACGAGTGGTTAACATCTCTCATCTCTCTCCGTGGTTGCAGTCCTAAGACTGGTTTGCAGCAATTTCAACTCTTCTCCTCCATTCCCCCCTGTCCTGTGCGGCTCTTTTTAATTCTGTATATGTTGAGCAGCGCACGTCCACCAACAGGTCCTCCAGGTACTCTCGGCGTGGGCGTCCCCTAGAGTTTGTCCCCTCGGTCATACCCTCCATTATGGCATGCAAGAGGCCCTCTTGTCGTATTATATGACCGATCCATCTTGCACGCCTTTCGGACAGGATCCTGAGCAGGTGCCTTCCTCCTTCGATTCGTTGGAGAACCTCTTCATTTGTGATGCGGTCTCTCCAGGAAATTCCTAATAGTCTTCTATAGGACCACATCTCAAAAGCCTCTAGTTTATTCTCATCTCTCATATAAACTAAAAATGCATGGTTAACATTATCCATGTAGACTAAAATCTCTCGTATAGAAAATCAATAAAAAAATGATCACCGTTTAATGATGTTTGAATAAATAAGCGTCAATGTGAACTGTTAAAACTTAATATTCTATTTCTAGAGAATTTGCGATAAAACCCGAAAACATATCCTCTGTTAATCTCGACAAAATAAGATTTTCATGTTCAAGTCAAAAAGTCAAGGAGGAATTTTATATCCCATCGGATATCCGATGTGTAACAGCATTTCCTATCGTAAAAACTCGCATTTGACACGCGATCGAGAGTCGAAACATTCCAAACAATTTTCTGATTCTGGTCAGAAATTCGATGTTTTGCACGATTCTCGGACTATTATTATGATATTGGCTTCGCATATGTTTGAAAGTTACCGCATTTTCATGAATAGTTTAGTGACTTAAAAGTCAGACGGAGCTTTTTGAACTTCTTTTATATCCGAATGACAAAAGCTTGATAATGGCAAAGTTGAGTGAGGATAAACTCGAGACAAACAAGTTATAAAACGATGTTACTTTAAAGCTTGTCGTAATTGTGTGAAAGTTTTGTAAAGGACACAAAAATGCAAATAAAGAAAGCTTTGTCGTTATTCAAGGGCAAGGGCCATTGAATCGGAGGCAAACTAAACTCTGTCCTTTAAATGCTTGCTAACAATTATTGCACTGCAATAAACTTCCGTTGTATAGGATAAAACTTGGCGTTCTTATTTTCATATAGACATTGCTTTCAGACATGTAAAATACATCGTGAATTAAACATAAACCCCTGGGCCAGAAGTCAAGTTTTCTACCTGCTAGGCTACTGAAGGCTTCAATCATATTGTTCATGTTGGTGGAATTCAATAATATAACACATTGACCAATAATTCTCTGAACTAACTACTAAAACAACATTTGTTTGCCAAAATTCTTTTTTATTCATCAACATAGTCTCCTTCAAGAGCGATACATTCATTCCAACGCTTTCCTAACTTTTCTATGCCAGCCGTGTAGAACGATTTATATTTGGTTTCAAAATAGGCGTTAGTTTCGGCAACCACTTCTACATTGGAGTCAAATCTCTTTCCCTGGAGTATTTTTTTGAGGTCTGCGAACATCCAATAGTCGCTGGGGGCCAAATCTGGAAAATGCGGTGGGTGCGGAAGCAATTCGAAGTTCAACTCATGCAATTTGGCCATCGTTACCATCGACTTGTGACACGGTGCATTGTCCTAATGAAAGAGAACTTTTTTCTTCTTCTTATGGGGCCGTTTTTTTGCCATTTCTGCCTTCAAACACTCCAATAACGCTATGTAATATTTGCTATTGATGGTTTTTCCCTTTTCAAGGTGATCGATGAATATTATACCATGTGCATCCCAAAATACGGAGGTCGTAACCTCCCCGGCCGACTGAGTTTTTGGCCGCTTCGGACGACTTTCACCGACTGCTCTCCCCTCAGCTGACTGCCGATTTGGTTCCGGAGTATAGTGGTGGATCCAAGTTTCATCCATTGTCACATAGCAATGCAAAAACTCCTGTTTATTTCACGTAAACAGTGCCAAACAATGCTCTGAATCATCGATGCGTTGTTGTTTCTGTTCCATTGTGAGCAAACACGGCACCTATTTCGAATAAAGCTTTTTCATGACCAAATGTTCATGCAAAATAGTGTAAACACTACCAAATGATGTCAGCTATCTCACGCAACTTTACTTTGCGATTTTCCATCACGATTTTGAGTTTTTTTTATGTTTTCTGGTATAACATCCTCATTTGGACGACCAGAGCGTTCAGCATCATTTGTGTCTGTACGACCGCGTTTGAAATCAGCATACCACCGACAAATGATTGTTTCCGACGGAGCAGAGCCTGGATAACACTTTTCAAGCCATCGCTGAGTTTGAACGGTATTTTTCTCATTAAAAAGCAATGTTTTATCAACACACGAAATTCGGTCTTTTCCATTGTTTTGAAAATAGCAAAATTAGCGTCACTAAAATCACTGTAACTCAATGACACAATGTCGGATTGTCATGAAAGTTTTACACGTATGTTAACTTCTAAAGATTGGTACTAACTGAGAATGGTATGGATTTGTTATTAGAGGCGCCATCTGTTGGTTAGTCCCGGGAATTTTTTTATTGATACCTTAGGTACATAGAAATAAATATACTTTATTAAATTTAAATCCATTTACTTTTTATGATTGATTGACTATTTGTTTTATTGTACTTAACACTTTCAAACAATCTGGTTTTCGTATTCAAGGCTTCTATTTCTGCTTGATGTAGATCTTGAATCTGTTGTTTCGGACAGGAAATCAGCTGCCTCGTCATCCTTTTGGAAACCTTTTTGGCATGCAATGTCTTTGCATGCCAAAAAGGTTTCCAAAAGGATGGCGAGGCAGCTGATTTCTTGCCCGCCAGGAATGATTTTCGAAACAACAGATTCAAGATCTACATCAAGCAGAAATGGAAGCCTTGAATACGAATACCAGATTGTTTGAAAGTGTTAAGTACAATAAAACAAATAATCAATCAATCATAAAAAGTGAATGGATTAAAATCTTGCAGAGACCGCTATGTATGGGATTTTTTCTCTGCCTATTGTATCTACATGGTTACATGATTTTTGTTGTATACAACTGAAGTGTAACGCAATACAATACATATGTATAATGAATTAAATAATATTACGAATTGAGGACACCTATTTTTTACATTCAAGTCAACAAATATCCAATATGTAAATAAAAAGTTTATTCAAACATGTTAAATTGTAGTTACTCTAACTCTAAACAAAATGAAAGTTGAACGAAAAAATTCAAATTAAATTTTCACTCAACACCAAGCTTCAATTTTTAATTAACATAAAAACCAATTTACAAAAAAACAAATCCACTTTCTCATTGTTTGGATCGGGAATTTGATACAGTTAAATATTAAAAACGTACGCGACATTTTTATATTCACTTTGGAATATAATATATTTACGTATAAACACTGAATTTCAACTTGTTTAAACATTGAATAAAAACGAGTTTTTTTATGAACATAATCCAAAGAACTCGAATTATCAAGTCAAATATTCCAAATTTGAATATTTGTATTATTTTCAACAGTTTTTTTTTTCCTATTTTTAATTATTTTTACCATCGATTCAATAATTTTATTTCTTTGAAATTATATTTAATTTTTTAACACTTGATTGTAAAACTATCTAGCGGGCTTATTACCAGGTGGGAATTTCTTCCAGCCAACCAGACAAAAAAAAAGTTAAGGGTGTTCAAAAAAATAAAAGATTATTTACCCTTACAAAATATGTGGGCACTACCATATACGTAGTCAAAATAAAAGTGAGATATCGTCAAAGGAAAAGCAAAGGATGGTAGAGAGGAAAGAATAATCAGGAATGAAACACAATTTAAAATTGACTTGAAATCAAGAGTTTTTTCAGTCGTTTTTTAAAACATGCCAATGATGAAGTGAGTCTAACATTGGTTTGTAATTGGTTCAATAGTCTTATTGCATGGACAGTAAACGTCGACGTAAAAAAAGGTGAACTGGGAAATTCAATAAAAAAATCTCTGTTTGAGCGTGACGCTTGTCTATGATAAAAAAGAACTGAATGTTTTCGGCGAGATAAGAGAAGGCGGCGGGACAGCTAAAGATATTATACAGTATAGACAAATATTACAAAAAGAGCATTTAATTTTCATTTCATTTAACACTTATGAAATATTCACGTTTTACGTCAACAAATGAAATTTAGACAGTTAACATAAGTTTATATATTATATTATTTATAGTTAAGGTATTAACATTGTGGAGTTGTAAAGACATTGTAATTTGTTTTATCCAACACTGTTTATTCCACTTTTCGTAACGGTATAACCCTACTGGTTTCACCTCATCATCAGGGGAACACAAACAAGACTGAATTCTGTTCGAACTGGTACTGACATACACACTTCTAACGGTAAACATTCGGGTTGATGATTATGGGTGGAGGGGGGCAAGAGACAACTTCAGCGAGCATCGGCGAGTATTCTGAGAATATATGTGTTTGCTGCTCCCTGAAGTTGCATGAGGAAGTGTATCGAAATAGAAGACTCGAAGGATTTGTCTCGATGGGAAAGCTGGTTGGCTTTCCTCTCTGCCTACCTTGACAGAAAAATAGTGTGAGGGTATGTTTGTATGAAACAAGCCAACGAGAGTATGAATCAATAGCAGCAGGTAGTTGGCTGCAGTCTAAAGGCATGATTTTTTATTTATTTATCCAAATAATTCTGTCTAGACCGAGGGTTAAGCCTATCCTGTTTTCATTTTAATTGGGTTCATATTGTGCGGTGTTGATTGACTAATTATTTCACCATCAAAAATTACTTAACGGAATCGAGATCGTTACGAACTTCGCTCCCTCATTAATTACGAAACGTCGAAAACATTTCTCTTTCACATACGCTTGCAATGCGTATATTGTATATCCTTTGTTGAAGAATTTCGTAACCAAATTTTAATTTTTTTTTGACAGTTCATTAAAATATTTCATGCATCAAATACGTTTGAGAGTAAAATTTTAGTTTTTAATATGTTGGTTTACGATGAAAACGTTTTATTTATGTGTAATATTTTAATGTTTAAGATTTACAAATATAATCTAACAACCTTTGCATACTTATTGGGGACGTTTTTTTTTTTTATTTAACAAAGTAAATTATTGTACAAACATTTGTGAAGGCTATACCTTTATACAAATTTATTACTTAACTAATCATAATTATATGTTATAATTTATGAACTTACTTAATCTTATTTTCCTACATATCATTTTATTTTATTTTTTTCAATCTTAATATATGATTTCTTAGAAATAATTAACACCTATATACTACTTATAACTAGATAACAATTCTTACTCTAATTATTTAGCAAAAACAAGTCCACTCGTTCAGGCTACTTGTATTCCATCACATTCACTAAGACCTTGGTCGTCCCAGCTAATACTGTAGGTGCACTAGTCAGGCAACAGATAATGCTTCGGGAGCTTGTGCTTATAACGGAAGGGTAGATCGGATTTACAATCAATTTGATGACGAGTTTGATTCCTTACAATACCCTTTTTATTTTCAAGAATTTAAGTCTAATTTTTTACTTAAGGTTTCTTAAAAAATTCTGTTTGTATGAAAGAGTGTTTCCAAAATATTTGTTATTCTACTGTTTTGACTAAAAAAAATATGACTTTTTTCTCTCACCTGAATGCATTTTTCAGTATATCTTTGTTTCAAGAGCCACGCTAAAAAATAAAAAAAAACATTGAAAGTAGAAACATGTGTGGCGGTGAATATGTTAAAATACTTGAATTATGGTGAAATAATGAGCTTATATTTGAAAAATTAAATTTATAAAAACTTCGTTATGTTTGTATTATTTGAATAAACATTAGACTGGTAAAAATAGCTGCTCACAATGAAACGTGGTCCCAACATTAGGATATGCAACCAACTTACAGGACGAACATCATGGCTAAACACTCAGTCACGCGTGGTATAGAGATATTGAACCAACTGAATGACGCGGTTGATATATTCTCGGTACCGTCTAGCAGTATGAGAAGAATCCTGGCTGATCTTCTTCCTAACGAATAAGCTAACGCTAGAAGCAGACCCTCTTTGTGTAACAGGAGAAATACGTGCAAAGTGGATAAAAAAAATACATAGATATAACAAAAAAATTATGAAAGTAATATAAATAAGGTAGCAATAAGACTGTTTGGTCTGTCACAGAATGTTTGGGAAAACAATGTATGATATGTAATTAGGGAGGGGCATGGCCGCGCGGTAACGCACTGGACTTACGTGCAGAAGGTCGCCGGCTCGAAATCCGCGCTGTGCTACTCCCCTCAAACGACACAGGCACTCTTTTCCGCCTAGTGTTTGAGGGTACAAGGATACCTATGACTTCGGTCATATCTATTATTTAAAAAAATAGAAAAAAAATAAGATTTGTGAACATTACTAAAGAATGCTGATTGAAAGATGATGCACTGCTCAATATGAAGAAAAGAGGGTTGTCCACGTATAAATTATGATATAAAAATAATATATTAGAGCAGTAAACATGTGCGAAATGTTTAGGTTGACCTAGAAAAATGTAGAATGACTAAATTAATGAAATTCTGAATGAGAAAAAAGTAATAGGTAAGCATTTTTAACAGGAGAGTTTGCATGACGAGATATATAGAGATGACAGAAGCGAAATATGTGTACCTGGATATAATGTAATGGAGATCTGTTCTCTCAACGTATCCCTCAACGGACATGGCGTGAAGGTGTTGATAATGAACACAGAAGTGCCCCAAGATACATAGAAGTGCCCCAAGAGGGAAGTACCAACCCGTTGTTAAACCAGCTTTTTTCATGCCTTGAAATATAACACCATGTGTGACTTTCAGAAGAACTGCAGAAATGCGAATGCATTGATGGTCCGTAAAAGTCACGCTCTAATTTATATATGATATAAAATAAGAAGTCCACATATTTGAGGTAGTTAAGGTGTTGAAAATACAGCTTTGATAGTACAGGCATGTGATACGAGGACCTAAAACCACATTGGCAGGTAAACTATTTACCAGGATACCCACCAATCATGAAATCAAAAGAGGTTACCTTAAAATACGTGACTCGCAACGGTTAAAAAAGTCAAGAGTATGCATGACGAGGTGTATAGACGTAACAGAAGTGAAGTGGAGATCATTTCACTCTGCCTACCCCAATAGGAATATGACATGGTGATGATGGTTTAAAAAATTTGTAAAAAGTAAATAATATACAATAATATGTAAAAAATTACCTTGATTCTTTATATAAAGTGTTTTAAAGGCTGAAAACACTTTGTATAAAGAATTACGTATCCATTTTGATTAAAATTGATATTTGGTTTGCAGTTAGTCAGTCATAGGGATGGAACTTTATAAAAAGAACTTCTTTTATTTCTGAGCAATTATCGGAATAGGCCTTATAAGAGATTTGTAGGACGCCAGTCGTTTATGGGCTATGGATTTATCTAGCGATGGGCAATTTAGTCGGCTCCGTAATCAAGGATCGCCCATAGCTTCTGGCCCTGTGCCAGTTTGTATAGATTTATGAGTCTTTTGTATTAAGTGGACAATATTTAATTCTACTTTCTCTTAAAATTATGTTTCGTGCTACTTTGTGTCTTTTTGTTTTTTTTTTAAATAATCATTGTAGACCCTCTTTCTTATCGTTTTTCTTCGTATTTTCGAGATTATGATAATGCTTAACCTTTTCCAGCCCCTCCAGTCTTTTTTGAAATATTTTTTTAAAGATTAATCTGTTGAAAAAGTAAATCAGATTTGTACGTTCATTGCGTATAAAATGTCATACAGAGATGCTGAAAATTCGCGAATTTTTTAAAACCCATAACTTTGTTAAAGATCAAATTCTACTTTCTATTGAAACATCATATACAAGTGTATTCCTTCGTGTCTTCAAAACACATGAAACCGGCGGCGAATCCTTATCGGGAGACGTTTATGAGTGCACTCAACATTCAAGGCTATTTTGTATGGACACGGGAGCCGTGTTCGACGCAGTGAACGTGTTAAGTATCTGGAAGAAGAACGGATTTGTAATCAGGATGTTCATTGATAAATCATTTATCGAGACCCCAATAAACAAGGGTTTTTTCTACCTTATAAGGGACAAATAAACAGGAAAAAATAGTTCGATCTTTTGTACCGATAATTAATTAATAACTCTGTCATAAACTCTTAACAATTTCATAAGTTGTGATACCTTTTTATAAGTATATACCACGAAAGTCAACTCTTGAAGTACATAAACAATTTCGGAAAAATCAATAGATTTATGTTACAACATTTTAGAGCTTATGCGAATTTTCTCTACAACTTATTCTTCTTGGAAACTCCTGTCACAACAAAAATGACGCTTAGATTCACTGACTGAATTTTTCATGGTTTATTAGTTGGTAGAATAACATGAACAATGACGCCATCGTCGACGTTGCCGGGCTTCGTTGTCGAGGATCCCCTTGCCACTCCAACGTCAATCTTGAACCGTTCTACGACGACGGTTTTGCGTTTAGGTTTGCTCGCTCTGTTGGAAAGCGAAGCCGTGCCGAGGAGTTTGTTGTAAGTGAGTGAGCAGCTGCACACCAGCAAACTCACTGGCCACACCGCTGCACTGAATCCGATGGCACACCGAGGGGAGACGATTGGAGCACACCGGCATGTTGGGTGCCATTATGTATAGGGATGGGACAAAAATAAAATGAGCAACTAGAGGATTGAAGGTGGAGGGTAAATTTACAGGGAGGGAAAGGGCATTAGGAAAGAAGTCCCTTATCCTTTATCCGGACTTGGGATATGAACAAGGTAACATATAACCATTAACAATATTATAGGTTCGAAATATCCTTTGGTGAGCGGATAGAAGGCAGAGCAAGAGATATGAGTGTAAGGAAGTACTGGATAATACATAGCAGAGCAAGAGATACGAGTGTAAGGAAGTACTGGATAATACATAGCAGATCAAGATACGAGTGTAAGGAAGTACTGGATAATACATAGCAGAACAAGAGATACGAGTGTAAGGAAGTACTGGATACTACATATTATATACCGGGCCATGTAACATAGTATAGAACCAATTATATATTAACATACATTTGAAGAACTTTTTTAATGATAATTATCATAAACTGTTTAATGAATATTTATATTTTTTCAATACTAAAGGAGGTTTTTAAATTCACGATTCCATCCTTTCTATTTTGTTTTCAATGATTGGTCTTTTGTGGTTTGTTTTTCAATTTTTTATTGAAGTTTTTATAAAATTTATATATTGATTGGTATCTTGAGACCTTGAGTGTTGTGGGAACGTTTTTGGCTTTTTGTTGTGGTTTTGATATGCACTTGTTGATTTATGTTAGTTCGCATGTGTACAAGTATTTCCCTTCCACATTGATGTCAAGAACGACACTCGGTTTGGTGCAGTGTAGGCTGTACGTCTTTGGATGGCCCCATATAATTTTGTGCATGTGTATACGAATGTTTCTTTACATTGATTTTATTTTAATTGTTTTCAATTTCTCTTCTTATTTTTGTTACATATTATGTATTTTGTACTGTACGAATGAATACTCACAGTTTTATTATTATTATTATTATAATAAGGTGCATTTTACTTTTTATTAATAAATAAATAAAAACTCAATAAAGCACGAAAACGCAGAAATGCTACAAGTACTAATAGCTCTTGTCCAATATGAACAGTATATGCATATCACAAATTGGCTAATCAAGGAAGGTAGTGGCTGTGGCCATTAAATTAGTTACTTCCCCACATTTTCGTTTTTGTAAAATAATGGATTAAAATTGTTTAACCTTTCCTTCCCGGTGTTGGGTATCTTCTACACGTTGCTTCAAATAACCATCAATATCTCTATAAATATAATAAATACAAGGTTAAGATTCTAGGTATTCCTCCATAATATATTTACGCATTGATTTAAAAAATAATATTAATAATAATCAGAATTTATCGACTACATCGTAAGTATTTTCTGAATATCGGAAACAAATTCGCATTTAAACGCTGTGAGTGCCTCGATCTTGGGTCTTGACGATAGGTGAAAAGTATGCGGGAAGCGCGACACTAAATTCGCATCTCACTTTTGCATACGTCACTGAATAGCGAGGAGCGCAATTGTCTCAACCTCGCAAGTGTAAGCCACGCCCGAGTTAGCCACCAACCCTGCCGCGCCGCAGTAGCTGTTGAGCTGGCAACGAGACTAGATCTACGCCCGTTCCGTGAGCGGTGCCAGATGGTTTTTTAATGTTTTCAGCAAATAAATCTCAATTATTATAATTTTTAACTTCAATTATAATTAATTAAGGGGATTATCTATGAATGTTCTTATTTTTCCGATTTAAAATCGCAAATTTTTGATCGCGTACTCACTACCCAACACCGGAACACGCGTTTCATTTTTATCACCGTAAGGGAACGGTTAATGCATCCAAGATGAGCAGGTTGTAAGATATTGCTGTGTAGCAATAAGCTCGCCAGACGTATAATGTTTAACAATTTACATTGAAGAATTAAATAAAATAAATGAAATTCACCCTTAATTAATTATGCATACTTATAATTATTTATTCTTGCCGACCGACATTCATTTTTCGAAACACCTGGATTTGGGGAATTATGGTAATCAGGCTAAAAAGGGATCTACTTTGTTTTGAAAATGAGTCAAGTTCAAGATGCGGGTAAGATGGTTAATTAATATCTTTGAAGTACCTTTTGAGATGGTTTATGTATTAATTATTAATAATTTCATATAATTTTTATCATATTTTATTAAAATAATTAACATCTTAAATAATTAATTTAATTTTTTTAGATAATATACAGAAATTTTGTTACAGTAATTTGTGTCCTCTGAATAATTAACTATTTACGTACATACATACCATCAAGCCATGGCCCTCACGGGGTAAGCAGAGAGGAAATTGCACCTGACTTTCCTATCTCGACACATGCTTCGCCTCTTCTATACGAGGGTTGCTACTTAAGTTTTGAGATATGGCAACACCAGTCTAGATACGTCAAATCTGACATCAGCATCGTAAAGTTTGACGATTTTAATGTTTTGTCATACGAGTGCTATTTGTGTTGTTTACAGTGACTTGAAAAATTCATCTCGGCCAAAATTGGAATTAAATCGTGAACATTTTCGAAGTGCTTCGAAAATTGGTTCAAACGCTTGCAAAAGTGTATTGATCATCATGAAGAGTATTTTCAAAAAGAATAAAGCCATTTTCGATGATAAATATTTGTTTTTACTTGCCTGTCTCAAAACTAAAGCTGAAACCCTGGTATCCATACACCTTCTCTTGATCTAACTATACTTTCCTTGGTATTTCTCTCTCACACCTTCCGCTTACATTTGAACTATATATTTGTGCAAGTAATTCGTCATTCATTCATTCTAAACGCCCAAACCATCTCACAGTGATCATCTTACTTAACACGTCAGCTTTAAGTTTACATTCAACCCTTAACACTTCATTCAGTATTCTGTCATAATTTTTTTTCCCCTGTATTCTTCTTCGTGCACGCTTTTATTCAGCTCCTTTCAGTTTTTTCCACGTTCATGTACATGAATAATAGTTAATAAAGCCAAAGTAAATAAAAAAACAACGTTCTTTTTATAATTATACATTTTGATAATTTAATTAATTTATTCGAATAAAACCTTTCAACAAATAAAAAAAAGTTTTTATTAGTAAACGTAGGTATTTATACTATTCCCGCGTGTGTGCGGGAATGCGAGCAAGATATCCTTTGTCTCGTTTCTGCATTCGCAAAACGATTAATGTCGTATGTAGGTGATAATTTATTTACGGAACTGGCGCGACAGATGTGGTGCGTTCTCGCTCTAGCATGGAATGCGCTCCGCGTCGGCTATGAGTTGAATGACCGGCGCGTGGACTTTGTATTTGTTTGTTTTGCATTGCTAAGGAATGCAAAGGTCATTTCATCGGTCATTGGCTGCTTGTGCGACCGCCACAAAAATATATTGAAAAGTGTGATTCGGGAGTCAACTTTGTCTTAAGCCCCATTAATCGAGATTTTGGGCTTAAAACTACAGAAATAGATACGGAACACGCGGTTCATCGAACGTGTAGGCGATACTATCCCGTACGGGAAGAGAGAACGCTTGTACACGTCTATCGCGTGCGAATACTGTTACCAGACTTGAATCATTTTTTCGGTTACGTCGGGTATCGAATCCAAAAACTCCTAGTGGAAGTCAAGCATCTTACCAACCAGGTCACGGAGGTCCTTATTTCTGGTAACGATTTGCATTATGAACGCGATTATTATCCAAAATGTAACTTATAAAGACGTTAATCTCGCAATCCCTGAAACTGCAAATATTCTGATCTCTAGACCCTAGTTTATTGATGGGCGCCCCTTGGGACAATGGTGCTTATTCATCCCTGTCCTTAATATGCGCACATAATGTCAATATTTTCCCGATAACCCCCATTAGGGGTAGTTATCGATAAAGTATAAAAAAGACTTGGCTAATAGTCGATATAATGTAAAAAAATCTATCCTCCAGTTTTAACCTACCCAATATGCTCTGTAAACTAGATATACTCGTATGTGAATGATCAAACAATATTTAATTTTTAATATCAAAATATATTATATATTTTTAAGTTTAATAATTAATTGCTCAAGTATATCTGAAAAGGTGTTACGAAACAAAACATAAATATACATCATCACGCCATTTCCTTTCGGAGTAGGCAGATAAGAGAGAGCACCAGACTTTCCTGTCACGAAACACACCTTTCGTTTATTCATACACCTCCTAATACAACTAATATGATTTCTCTGACAATTTACATTTCCTTTTTTCAAAAAAACATTTATTTGGTCCAACCCTTCTATCGTTGGTATCCGTCTAACACGCCTTCCACTCTCATTTGCACTATATATGTGTTGTATTAGTATTTTTTCATTCATTTGTTATATGTTCAGACCACCTCAGAGTACCCTTCTTGATCTTACTTAATACGTTAGCCTTAAGTTCACATTCAACCCTTATCATTTCATTCAGTATTCTTTCATACATAACTACCCTACGTATCCTTCTATGTTCGCATTATGCAGAATTTATTCCACTTTATGAACAATTGGAATGACCAGAGTTTTGTCAAAGAGAAAAACGAAATACATGACTGAATTAAGCCATAATTAGTTTAGAATTATCTCTAACAGTTGTTTTGAATTAAACTTATATTGTAACATATACAGTGCAACTTGGCGGGCTTGTTGCAATGTGGCAATCTCTTCCAGCTAACCAGAAATATACCACAATCCCTTGGTCGAAGATAGGCGTCATACCAACAAGGCCACGGAGGTCATCTTTAATCTTTAAGTTTATAAATAAACAAAGTACCAAACATGACATCGAATGATTTTTCAGAAGAATCTAATATTCAAGTATTCGCGATTTTTACAGTTGTTGTTAAACAAAATTTGAAAATATGGTTTAAGCCATTGTTCCTCACTGTGTTTAATTATAATTTTGAGTGGATAACTACATAACAGTCTAAAAGTCAAATCCATACAAACATGGAACGTGTGACTCCTGAAGATGGGCTATGCGATCGATCTGAAATGTAGAGTTATCCACTCGAACAAATGCATAGTCATTTTATATTTCCTTAAACGTATTTCCAATCACGTAAATATTTTATTGGAAAACTGATAGCGGGATTGATAACCTAATAAACGACCTCGTGACCTAGTTGGTAAGACACCTGTCGCTGAACACGGAGGTTGCGGGTTCAAATCCCGCTGGTAACCAGATTTTTGTTTAAAGATTTCAGTCTGGTTTTCACTCACGAACCCTTCTACACCTTTCTCGTTGGTTGAAAGTGATTGCTACGTAGTTATAATCCTGCAAGGTTGTACTGTATACAACGAAAGTGTACTACAATGCAAGACAAGAACGGGATATAGACGAAAGTGAAACTCTGAATACATCTTAACAGTCAAATTTATTTATTTATATATCAACATTATTATGCAATATTTTCCGAAAACGGGACCTTAAGTACTCTTTTGGATGCCTGTTATGTCATCAGCTGTCTTACTCTCCAGGGGAAAACAATTCCATATTAATGTTGTTTTTACCCCATCAATAGAACCTTGGGGCTTAAGCCAATGGTGAAGGTAAGTTATTTCATGTACGTTATCGTCGTTGTTGGTAATACTACTGCACGCCAAAAAAGAGCAAAACCTTGTATAAGACGAACCCTTAACCCGACTCGGACCCTTTTTTATGCATCAACGGGAATTGAATCCAAAATCGAGTGACATACCAGCACCCTTGCATTAACGCCTCAGAACTGAACACGTTTTATAAAACAAATATCTTGCACATATGAAAAAAAATTCACGAGATTTCTATAAACTAATAATATCAAGTAAAAACCCCCTATTCAAATTGTTTGGATAATCATTAATCGATCTTTATGTCGCAGGATGTGAGTTGCTCATCATACTACTATTTTGGAGACAGATATTTTAATATAGAAAATTCATCATCTACAGGTTTTGTCGCCACATATTTTCACCATGAAAGTGTTACGGGGTAATATGATGTAAAAAGTTATGTGATAACGCGCTGGACTTTAGTGCGAATGGAATTGCTATTTCCGTCGAATGATACAAGTATTTTGTCAGTCTAATTTTCGAGAGTTTAAAAATATCTATGACTTGGATCAAATGTATTCTTTTAAAAAAATGTTTAAATATGTTAGGTACCTCTGTTTTTCATGCACATTTCTTAGAAGATGTGAACCAAATGGATTTGTAAATATTATATAATAATATTTACAAATATTCAAAGGCCTATTTAGCTCCCATGTCATACAATGGGGTATTCAATAAAGGTAAAGGGAGGAAAACAATTTAGGCAGTCGATCGGAGCGTGGTTGTTATTGCGACAGGAGTTTGAGTACTTGGGCTTGCAAGAGGAATGACTTGTGGAAGAGGTTTGTGTGAGCTCTTGAGTGTGCTGTTTTATATTTGTATTTTTATATATATATATGTGTTTTTTTTTTGTTTTATGATTGTGTGCGGTATATTGTGGGATGAATGTTTTGTTATGTATGGAGTGATGAAGTGTGATGAGTTTGATTTCGCGTGATGTATACATATGTAATTGAATGTCACTGTTTGTCAGGTTGATGTGAATGTGCAACGGGGTTTTATATAATACAAAATTGGAAAGAAATATCGATTTATTTTTTCATGCTGTATGTCCTCAGTGAGATACAGGCAAAAGCCTAGTTTACTGGGGACACAACAAACGAAATGCAACAAACCCAGATTCGTTAAAATTGTGTGACCGAATTAAAATATCTGTTGTTTTTTCGCAAATAATGTTTATTTCTTGTCATGTGTAAAGTAAACAAATAAATAAAAATGTACATACATACATACAATAATGCTATATCAAATCGAGGAAAAAGTCTAACGATAGAATTGAAAAAAAATTACTGTGAGAAAATAATTATCGCCTTCATTTCTCTATTCCCATATATCACAATTATTCAAAATTATGTGCTTAGTGTTGTGCTAATATCTACCTTTATATGTAGACACTTACACATCACTGACGACCTCCGTTATCTAGTTAGTAAGACGCTTGTCGTCCAGCCCGGAAGTTACGAATCCAGACTTTTTTAAAAGAATTTCAGTCTAGTTTTCACTTAAGGCCTCTTTGACATATTTCTGGTTGGTTGAAAGATATTGTAAAAAAGGAAAGTGTAATACAGTTGTAATTCATTTTTATCAAACACTGTTTATTCCACTTTTTTGTAATGGTATAACCCTACCGGTTTCAAGGCTTTCTCCTCATCTTCAGGGGAGCACAAACAAGACTTTGTTCTAAACAGTGTTTGATAAAAATAAATTACAATGTCTTTAAACCTCCACAACGTTAATGCCTTAACTATAAACAACATGTAATACAAGTATATATGATGAGATAAATTGATGTAGATAAGGTTATAGCTGTATGTATATGA
>CATKWJ010000461.1:0-30705 GCA_949825065.1 Odontocerum albicorne | reverse complement strand
ATTTCAGATTACGAAACAGAGTTTTGCAGTGCATGTATGATACCTTTTTTGTTCACATTTCAAACCAAAGAGGTTAGTTCTGCCATCTTGTATATTCTAAGTACTTTAATTTTCTCCCTTTTATCGTGAATTAATACACATACTCAATCTTAATTCATCCGCTTGAAAGTGCGGATTTGGTCAACCCATAAGAATGTCAATCCATGTCATCGCGGCGGACTTTGTCAACCCATGGGTCTCTCAGCATTCGTCGATAGCATCACATTTCTAAGCTTTTACTTTCATTTTGAAGTAAGTGTTTGTGCTTCAAAACCATTGAGAAGTACGGAGAACAAGGATTTCAATCGTGACTTACGGAATTCACAAACATAAGTCGACACTGAAATTCTTGTTGCAGAGGAAATCCAGCATTTCAAACAAGTCAATTCGTGCTATATCCACTCTATCATCGACATGTTGAGACTGGTCACGTTGATTATGTAGCCGACATTTCAGGTATTTATATTGTTGGATTTGCTCATTTTCATTATTGATATACAGTGATACCCTGGTCTGTACTTTCCTTTTAGTGATAAATGTAATTTTCGTCTTTGATAATTGTTTTAATTTATTTATATTTCCAACAGTGTAAATAGAGACTTTTCTATATTTGTTAAGGCCCTCGCTATGACAATATGCCAAGCGGATGGTGAAAAACTTTCAATTAGCTTGATTTATTATATATGCTTGTTGGTGGTAGTTTTGGTAAAACTGTAAATGCCTTCTTATTGGAATTTGACACATTTGGGGAGGGAAAGGAAAAGGAAAGTACTTTGAAGGACTTTTTGCAGAAGTTAACTCTCCACATTCAATGGAAATAATTTGAGAAACGATCATTTAATCAGAGCGTAACGATATTTGTACCTGTTAAATACAAAGAAGCAAAGTATGGAAAGAAAAATAAAATATTTACTGTTTAAGTTTTGAAAAAATTATTCTTTGAAAATAAAAGGACATTAATATACAAGAAAATGTGTAAACAATGTGACTGAAATAAAATTAATGATAATATTAACTGACGTACAAATCACAATAACATCATCACCACATCCGCAACTCGGAATGGGTTTTTGGCTGTCTGTAGGATTCTGAGACACCTTTTTCTCCCAGCAGCATGGGATTATACGCAATGTATGGTTATTTTCTGTCACACCATGCAGCTACTCGTATCTTAGCTTTGGTATCATCCCTCTCTTATGCCCCATTGGACTGTAGAGCAAAACCTTCTTTCCTGAGTCAGTGTCCTGCATGCGTTATAAGTGCTAAAATTAACGTATTTTAGCAATTTGTATATCATTACTATGTTATCTTTGCCATACGGGGTACAGAACTCTTCATGCAATAAATAGTCTTTGTAAAAAATACTTAGATTAGACATCAAACCAAAATGACCTATACAACTAAGATATTATTATTAATATTATTATTATTACACATGACAAGAAATATACACAATTTGAGAAAAAACAACAGGTTATTTGATTTGGACATATAATTTTAATGGATCTGGGTTTGTTGCCTTTCATTTGTCGTATCCCCAGTAAACTAGGCTTTTGCCTGTATCTCACTGAGGATATTTAGCATGAAAAAATAAATCGATACTTCTTTCCGATTTTTGATAACACAAAAAACCCCGTTGCACGCTCTCATCAACCTGACAAACAGTGACACTTAACTACAACTGGAAACATCTATTAACCTGCCACTTCAACCGATGTCTGACGATAAAGCTAAGGGAATTGTAAAATATGATATGTAGAATGCTGAGTGAAACATTGGTATGTAAAGGCTTCCGCTGTCACCAGACCTTAGAAAGTGTCCATGCTCATAAAGAAAATTAATATTGTTTACGCAGATACTGAGGACAGCTCAACACTCTAAAAAGATTGGACAGAGCGTGGATATTTCTTCGCTTTCTTGTTGTAAGCCATTGGAGTCTGACACGATATTCGGATATACTGGAATGATCAAATTTTTTTAAATTAAAAATTAACCAAACACAAACATTTTAAATCCTCTTCAGTCTATCCAATGACTCCTGATTAGCAACTGGATAACAAACATCCACATAGTCAATTAAGGGCAGGATAAGACTTAGAGCCAGCAAGATTCTGCTTTGGATAGGGAATAAAATGCGCAGTTTGTTGAGATAATGGATACTTGGGAAGATTTCGCAGATTAACTCGGAGATACGATTACGCCAACTTCAAAACTCATCGGTAAGGATTCCTAGATTCTTAACATATCGGGAATATGGAATCATAGAGCCATACTTAGATGGTTAAATTTAAAAGAGGGGAAACATTCAATGAAAAAAAAAACAAAAAGTAATATTAATTTTAAGACAATTTATAAAAATGAAAGACCTTTAAAACTATCTCCTGCAAAGACACAAAAACTAAAACGATATAGTTTTACACAACAATACGTTTTTTTGTCATTCATATGGTGTGATTCAACATATTCGAAATGGCGATGTGGAAATATTGTAAAGCATTGTTTGAAATCAACATTATTTTCTACCTTCATTATCGAGTTTTTCGGTTTAGAACCACTGAAAAAAGCATAGAACTCGTTGTTTATAATCAAACATGTTAGCATTATTACCACGCGTGAAGGGACAATATTACACGCATACGTCTTGTTCATGTAAGTATTATTACCAGGTGAACTCTTTTACAACGAAACCTCGGATGAAAGCCAAACGTCTTACCAACTAGGTCACGGAGAAAAATATGGTGAGAGCATACCATGCGCCTACTAAGCTCCTCTTTTATGCGTACAAGAAAGTTAAATAATGAAGATCTAGAAAACATGCGTTTGTTAGAAAACCCATCATCTTCTGCGTGCACTCCTCAAACGCAATATATCCTCTTAAATCAGGTCCCACCGTCTGGTTTCACTTTGTGCAGCTCCTTTACGTCTTCATCATACGATATGGTCCTCCAGCCACAGTGGTGGCTTACTACACCCAATTTATGCATATCGTATGCAGTGTGATCCACTGCACATCTGATCATATTACGTGATAGTAAAATAACAGGCAACTCCACTGACGGGTTGCGCACAAGACTCCTGTTTTTTCAATCACACTCCGTCGAACGGCACCATCATTTATCGACGATCGACTTGTTGTCGACTTGCTCTAGAGTCTTTCAGATTGCTCGAGGGGAGATAAGGAGTGACTGTGGTTCTCTTACCTAGTAAAACCATTACTAAGAAACCTTGAATTAACCCCAACATCAAAACATTTATGTTTAAAATTCCTCCTTACAAGACCACGAGTACCAACTAACATGATATTCCCTTTGGTAAATTTCATAATAAATTTACACACTCTGGTTCAAGTATATACAATACATTATTATTGTACTCGTATATACTTGAATACGGCTTATTATAACAATTTTGTGTTTGTAAGTTATGGATGTGATTCTTATATATTAATGGAATTTCACATATTTTTTAAAAAATAATCATGTATAAAAACTAGAATACGTTACAAAATAAAAAATATAAAAATTCAGAAAACGTAAAAAATACTTTAAAAAATCAGGATAAACAAAATACGTTCAAAAATAGAACACATAAAAAATAGAAATAATAAATGCATAAAAGTAAAATAATAAATATGATAAGTACGACAAAATCATTTGATACGTATTCCAGTTCAAGGTATTTACAACTTACTTTAAGTTTTATTTTACTTTTGAAATTAGGCGTTATCTGAATCTATTATAATTTACTATATATCTTTAATTCTTATAACGTTACTAAGCAAAAGAAAAACTTGCGATACATAAAACTCTACTTTACGAAAAGCTGCAGGAGATTAAACTTGGCGATCATCTTTAGAACTTAAGTAGTGTGCCTGCTTAAGTACAATAGCTTACACATAAAAAATCAATACGCGTACAGATACATTTCATTCACAGGATGGCTAATAATCCTACTCGATCGCGAATGATAATTAGTTATATCATCATCAAATATAAAAGAAAAAATCTGAATAAAATTAATAATTTTGTACTTTAAATAAACGAATGGTTACAAAAAAAAAAACTCTTTTGTGATTTTACAAACAACAACGAATACAAAATTATTTCAGGAGTCCCTGAAACGAATCCAAAGCCGAAAATCTGATACATATTCCAGGAATTGCGTCGGATTTCCTTTTTTGGAGGAATCATGTGACTAATGCCTTATTTAATATATTCGTGTTTCGTAATAATTCAATTTATAACATCACTTTCTCGATCACATTCTTGTATATAATATTTTTCCTACTTTACGACCAGGCTTTAATTAAAATATAATATTGGTCTATGTATTAGGTGTTAACATAAGTTGTGTCCGTTTTTTTTTTTCAATTTAAATATGAGCACCAAAAGGAAAACAAAATGGTAAATGTTATACGTCATTCGAAAGAATCGTTCGCGTTTAATCGAGGAAATAAAGCTGCCAAAGCTGCTCGCGATATTTGCGAAGTGTACGGTGAAGATGCTATGAATGAAAGGACAGCTTGTCGATGGTTTTTGCGTTTCAATGACGGTAATTTCGACCTGAAAGATATGGAGTGTTCCAAACGACCAGTGGACTTCAATCAAGACCGCTTAAACCATATTATTCATGAAGATCCCCTTCAACTATTTTTCATCCCCATTTTCAAACCATTTTTCATCACCAATAATGATGCGGTAAAGGAACCTTTGCTAGTGGTCATGCGTAGCTCGATGACGCGCGAGCAAACCAGCAGAAATTGTCGAACGTTGAATTTTGTTGTTTTCACTCAAAACACGTGGAACCCAAGCGCCGAACTTATGGACTTTTCCCATTGATTTAAGATGGCGGTATCCAGTCATGTGACTACAATTCATCTACTTAGCCAATTCTACGGTGGTTTGAAGGGGATCTTCATGAATAATATAGTTTAAGCGGTCCTCATTGAAGTCCACTGGTCGTCCGGAACGCTCCATGTGTTTAGGTCGAAATTACTTGAGCATGAGCTGCCCTTTAATTCATAGCATCTTCACCATACATTTCGCAAATATCACGAGCAGCTTTGGCAGCTGTATTCCCTCGATTGAACGCGAACAGAAGGAGATGTCGAAAATGCTCACTTTCGTCTATTAGCCATTCCATTTTGAAGGCTTGTAATAAAATAAAATAATACATGTAACGTAAAAACAAACACAATATCTTGTAGAGCTGAAAATTTTCTTTTGATTGACGTTTAATATTTACCATTTTGTTTTACTTTTGGTGCTCATTTTTAAATTGGAAAAAAACGGACACAACTTATGTCAACACCCAATAGAATGTGAAATAAACACAATTAGATTAAGTTGCAAGTACAAGCTATCTGGTTTGATTCCCGATGGTGAAAAAATACAATAGAAAATACTTTCCCAAATTGTACGTCTCGAAAATACATGCATACCATCACTCATTTCCCTTTCGGGGTAGGCAAGAGGACAAAGCACCAAACTACAATATTTCATCACAACATAATTTATTTATCAAGTTCGGGTTTCTATAAGTCTCAAATATAAATTGTTACATATAAGGACATTTACAACTCACGGTCACTATACTGAAAAACTGACAGCCACACCCGACAATATGGTGTAAATAGCGATGAAAAACCTGAGCGACAGACTGGAGCAGTATAAGATAAATGGTGGAGAACATTTGATTGATGTGGGGTTTGAAAAATGAGTAAGATAAAGAAAAATGATCAAATGGCATTATATTTACTATTGTTATATAAGAAAAAAATTAATAATAAGTTATATTTCATATCGTTAATAAAATGTTGATAACTGTTAGGCTCCCATAACCTATCCTACATAAGTCCATCCTGTCATGTAGCTCATGACTGAGCATCGTGACTCTCATGATAGCCTTTGACGACTATTCTCCATCCATCCTTGCACTCCGCGATTCGAAGGGCAGGTGTTAAGGGTAGTCCAGTTGCGTGTACCACTTGGTCAATCTAACACACTGGGGTTTATCATCTTGTGCGTCATCCTTCCACGCCTCCAGTAACAACAAACCTCTACAAACTGTCTCCTTGGCCACAAGCAACGGACTCAAAGAATCGGAGGACTCGTCGAAAGCATGTTTTTGACAAGAATTTAATTAGTAAACTTGTTATTAGTTATACTTTTTTTATATTAATGTAACACTCTCCATAATATTGTACAACAGTTGTTTCACTAAATAAAAAAAATCAATTTATAACATGCTTGAAAAAAGTAATTGTCAGATACTCTTATAAAGTGTATGTTAAATTTTTTAATGTCTAAATGGAGAGCAAAGTAAAAACCAACAAAAAAACTGACTAGGACGTCTTTTGAATTCCTCCTAATGTAATATTTTTATATGAATTGAGATAAATAATCCTATACTACGGCATAAAATATTTACAGGCGCGACAGGAATAAAATAAAGTGTATGTTATATCGCGAAATATATTTTATAATCCTATCAAATTTCTCTAAGGTCGGGCCAAGAAGTATGTATTCTTCTTGTAGTGATAGTCAAAACATGATCAAATATGTACGAATGAAGGGAAATGTTATTTTTTTATGCCAAATAAACCAATTTTTACTCTCGTGTTAGTGCGTTATTTTTGTAGACAACACAGTTTCTTTCCAGATTTTTTTTAAGAATACGGTAAATATTTTTTTACTGGAATTTTTTACTTCTTTGTAATTCTCGTTAAGTTAAAATGGAGATGTTTTATTTTAGTTATTTTCATTTTGTTCGTGGAATCGTGTAAAGAGGTTTTCATTTTCGCTCTTAAAATATTTATAAACAAATTGTCACAGCGCCAATCAGTCAACGGCACCCAACCGAAAATTGTTTTTCTTCAAACCACACAATATTTTCATAATAAGGCAGTTAATATTAAATTTTTAAGGAAAGGGTTACATTTTTTTTAAATCTGTCCCGGCTTCAAAAAGTCACATAATCAGATAAATAATAAAAGTATTCCGTTACTCTTGAATAAAATAAAGTTTTTGCTTTTCTTGAAATGTCATATTTTTAAAAACTACCACTTACCATAGCCAAAAAATATATTTTAATATGTATAATTTAGACATAGTTAATCTGAAGGTGAATAATTTATCTTTGAAACCAGTTAAAAAGTAAATAAATTTAGCCACCAATACACTATTAAAGTGACATTATAATATTAGGTGTTAACATAAGTTGTATCCGTTTTTTTCAAATTGAAAAATGAGCACCAAAAGTAAAACAAAATGGTAAAGGTTAAACGTCATTCAAAAGAAAATTTTCTGCTCTACAAGATATTGTGTTTGCTTTTACGTTACATATATTATTGTATTTTATTTGATTACAAGCCTTCAAAGGGGTTTGAAGGGGATCTTCGTGAATAATATGGTTTAAACGGTCCTCATCGACGTCTACTGGTCGTTCGGAACGCTCCATGTCATTCAGGTCGAAATTACCGTCTTTGAAACTCAAAAACCATCGACGAGCTGTCATTTTATTCATAGAATCTCCACCGCACACTTCGCAAATATCGCGAGCAGCTTTGACAGCTTTATTCTTTCGATTGAACGCGAACAGAAGGAGGTGTCGAAAATGCTCACTTTCGTGTACTTGACATTCCATTTTGAAAGTTTGTAATCAAATAAAATAATATATGTAACGTAAAAGCAAACACAATATCTTGTGGAGCAGAAAATTGTCACTATAATCGGTACTCCTTGACTTATGGCTGTTCTCTTATATTTTTGCTGTATTTGCTGAATCATTTACCTAGCCCTGCAATCATTAATTACACTTTATTTTATATTTTTACATCGTATTACACTTTTATTGTATACAGTACAACCTGGCCGGATTTTTCCATGTGCAATATATTGCAAAGGACCAGGAAAATATTTAAAACGTTCTAAGTGAAAAACAGTCACTTTTTAAAAATAATCTGGGCCCAATGGAAAGACAATTAATTGTCTTACCTACTAAGAAACAGAGGGCGTCTTTTTAATAAAAAAGGAAAACGGAATACGCATTTTAGTTATTAATATATATGTTGTGACCATATATGAGGATTTAAATGCGGTACTTACATAATAATTTAAAAAAATGTAGCTTCGAGCTACGAAAATGGTTTAGACCGTAATTTGTCGTAAATAAGGGGTATGCCTGTATAAAACGCCGAGTAATACAAAACCATTTATATTTCACAAAGAAACATTTTGGTTATTGAATTTAATATTATTAAACGTAATCGCAAGCCACATCTTGATGAAAATTCGCTGCGGTGTCCAAATTAAATTAATTATCCCTACACTCCCTTTTCATTATCTCCTATAAATTATAATAAAATATCCTGGAGTGCCGTGCTCAATTTCAAATGTGAAAATTCGAATATTTTTCATTGCTAAATCAGCAAAATATATTAATCTCTTTTGAAGAAAGTTTGGCTGGACCCTGGCATTGAGGGGCTGGAATTGGGGTTGGTGAGGGCAGGAGGGTAGGTGAATGCAGAGTACTTAATGCTTGTTAATAACCGTGGGTAGAAGGTAAAAAAAGAAACTCGTCAAGCATCAAACTGAAACTTTATTTTATTAAAGCTTTATTTTCCTTAATAAATAACGTTAATGAATTTTAATCAAATGGTAGTAGATTTAATCTTAATATTATTCCATCATATTCTTTCCTAAAGCTTTTTAGTTATTATGTTAGATAAACATTTTAAAGGACTATTCAGCATCGACTAAAAAGCGCGTATTAGATTCTACTAAACAAAAAGCGACAATTACATACCAATCACTGTCGAAGCATCGTTTTTTTAGTTCTGATATACCAAGAATATATCACTCAGAGGACCTCCGTGGTCAAGTCGATAAGACGTCTGTTTTCTATGCCGGGGATTTTGGGCTTCATTGCTTGGATTGGTACTCAGATTTTTTTATAAAAAGGGTTACAGTCTTGCTCTCAAACAAGGCTTGTTAAACACCTTTCTGGCTGATTCGAAGAGATTGCTACATGACAATAAATCTGGTAGATTGCACTGTTCACAATAAAAATTGAATACTATGATACTCGGTATTCCATTTTTATTGTATAGAGTACAATCTGGCAGGTAATGTTTTTCGGTATGAAACTAATATTTTATTTTCTTAGTATATTTTTTTTTTAAATAAAGTTTTTTGAATTGTAGAAAAAACGTTCGTTTTGCTTTGTGGTGTGATGTCTATATTTTTTATAAAGTAAATTAAACACTTATTTTTTATTTACCACTGTTTTATTTGAGTTCACTACCGGTTTAGGAGACCTCCATCTTCCTCGTCAGGTGAAGTTGAATTAAATTATGACAAAAACATTTTTTCCCCAATTGTAATAGGTACAGGATAAGGGAAGGGAAGAAGTGACTAAAAAGGAGATTTAATTAAATTAAGTCTCAACATTATAAATAATCAAGTTAATTTCATAGTCCTCTGATAAATATGTATCCCGTTAAACCATCCTTTTGACTCCTATATACTCCCCTCCACTTATTAGCCACTTATCCTCTCCCCCTCTCCTGTACAGTACCTGTATTGCAAATACAAAATATGTGTTTTAGACACAATTTAGGTCAACAAAGAAGGCGGAGGTCTTTGAAACCTGTAACGAGCTCAAATAAAACAATGGTGAATACAAAATAAAATTAAGTGTTTTGTTTTAATAAAATAAAGGTTAGTAACTTAAAACCACAAATGAAAAGGACGGTTGTTTTGCGATTTCAAACAATACGCAAATAAAATATTGCATTATTTTTAAAATCAGTTCCCTTAAAATAATTTTACTTGATTCCTTATATACATTTTTGTGTTACCAATAACTCTTTGATCCCCGCCTAAAGTATTAGCAGGGAGGACCAATGTCTGCGTGGATGTGATGAAATGCAAGTAGCCTGATCAATTGAACATATACATACGTCTTAAACAATAAGTATTAAAATAATTAGTTGTAAGAATTGTTATTTAGTTATTAGTAAGTATGTAGATGTTAACTATTTCTAAGAAATTAAATATTAATATTATTAAAAATGAAAAAAATTACATGTAGGAAATTAAAACTAAGTTAGTTCATAGTTATAATACACATATTTGATTACTTTTTAAGATATACATTTGTATATAGCCTTTGGCAAATATTTTTACTATAGATTAGTTAATTAAATATATTTTTTTAAATATTTTATTCCCTTTGCTTAAGGTACGTCATGCATACCAAACATAATTGATAAAGAAAATAAGGCTTATTGATCTAAACTATTTGCTAAAAAACAATAAATTCATATAAACAGGTTCCTTAAATAATTTAAAAAAGGTACTTTATGTGCATAAATTTGTTAAATACTCGTATATGCAGGGTTTCTTTTATATACTTTATGAAAATTTATGTGCAAAGTGTTAGATTCTACGAAAAGCAATTCCGTAATTTTCGGAGAGATATCGTTCATATCATTCTAAACCTGCTGAATGTTTATTATTATGAAAAGTAATAGTTAGCACATTTTCCCACCATTGTTTACTTAAATTGGTTGTGTTTTTTAGTCCTTTTGAAAATAGATCAAAATAAATTGTTTTTCGGTGGTTAATGATTTTTTACTACCGCAAAGGAATAATTACAACATAAACAAAACGATATAAATAGAGTATTACGATAATGCATTAAGCGAGTTTGTTTGTTAAATGTGGTTTAAAATAATCCGTAATGGTGATATGACACTCGAAGTAGGTGTCGGCTTTAGAAGACCTGTAATCACTGATAATGACGACAATAAGGTTTTGGTTGAGAATAACTCAAGTTCCACGACACAAGAGATTATTAAGATACTTGAAATATTGAAATCCACCATCCACGAGCATTTGGTTAAGCTTGGTTGTGGGTGTCTGTAAGAAATTTGCTGCATAAACGCGACCAAATCAGTTTTGAATCGAATGATGGCTGACGACAAAAGTGGATCGTCTATAACAATGTTGAGCGTAAGTGGTAAAAATTGTTAGAGTTGGTCTGGTATATCTCACGTCATCCGGTAAATCTCACCTCAACCGCCGTATTTACCGAACCGTACTTCCTGTGATTACCACTTATTCCGGTCCTATAGTAAAATTTCCTTTAGGTGAAGAGCTTCACTTCTCTAGAGACCTACAAAAATTATCTGAAGCAATTCAGATAATTTATCAGCCAAAAAAAAACGTGAAGTTCTGGGAGGGTGGAAATATAATGCTACCCAAAATATGGCGTAAGTTAATGGAGCAAAATGATCCATTAATTACTGAATCAAATAATATTGTATATAAATATAAAAAGCGTTTGTTTGAATTTGACCTAAAAAGACAATATTGCTTTCTGACAACCCGATAATTGAATAATGCCTCAAAGTTTTTTTAACTCCATAGCTCCTTTTGAGTCATTCAATTTGATTGGAAAAAATAAATATCGATGAAAATATAAAGTAATCGTTTTAAATGTACTCGAAGTCAACTTTAGCTTGATACACATACACATGTTTTTTTAGAAATATTATTTTTCTAGCTTAGTAGGTGACTTTGGAAAAAAAACTGATATATTTAATTCGTGTTCTTTTAGGAATATAAATAGAAAATGTAGAATTCATAAGTTTCTTGTAATTCGCGTCAAATTCTGAAAAAAAATATTTTCTTAAAATATCGATAGCTTACATTATAATTTTTCCAAGCAAAAAAATTTATATCTTGAAACAATACGTAAAAAATATTAACAAAATATGATTTTTATATACGAGTATATTTAATATATTTTTTTAGTGACAATAAATCCTCTAATTTTCCAAGTGAATTAATGAGCAACGAAAGGTTTACATAAGAAATGAAGTGCGAACGTCACTGGATTGTGTGGTAACACTGACAGAAAAATTGAATTGAATTTTCAATGCCTCGTAAGATATATTTCCATATATTATTAAAGGTGAATAGCTCATTTTTTAAATTTACATTTAGAATTTTGTGAGGTGCATGATCTTGCGGTAACGCACTGGACTTCCATGCGGAAGGTAGCCGCTGTGCCATAGGCATTTTTTCCGCATATTATTCGGGGGTATAAGTATATCCATAACTGAGGACATGGATATCCTTATACCCCCGAATATATATTTATATATATTATTTAAAAAAAATGGAAAAAAAATATACCATTGCGCTCCAATCGTCTCACTTCGGTATGCCATGGGATCCAGTACTGCGGTTTGGCTGATGTTTCGCTGGTGTGCAACGTCTTACTCACTTAAAGAGGAGAAATGATGAATAAAACAAAACTCCACGGCACAGCTTCAATTTCGAACTGAATTGACGTTGGAATGGTGAGGGGATCCTCGACTGCGAGGCCCAGCAAAAAAGATGAAGTATTTATTTAAATTCCCTGGACAAAAAATACTTTAATTAAAAAAAGTTATTACAGTGATACTTGATCCATATCTGTTTATTATGTAAAAAAAACATGTATGAATGTCACGTTTATTCACATATTTAAACTTTTTCAGTTATATTGTTCCAGCATTGTTTAAAAAAAACTTATAAAAAGGGGATTCAGCCCCAAACCTTTTGAAATTCTCAAGCGTTTAGCGAGCCCATTTCAAAAACAAGCAACAATAAAGGAAAAAATATCAGGGAGGCCCAATATAATGTGCCGTCATTAAGCCAAGGATTATGAGATGGTGAAACTTTTGAATTTTTTACCATTTCCAGTGATGTTTTTGTTTCGTTTTATTTTCCCTCTAAAATCTTGTTTTTACCTCTACAGAACACTTTAAATATCAAAGTGAAAAATAGTCCTGTAATTTTTTTACCTCCACGATTAACCATAGGATATTACTTTCTTAAAACTAAATTTGAGGCATTTATATTCTCAAAGAGACCCAAGTTTTTTTTAAATGTGTATAATACTGATTCTCGGAATAATTCTGATTTTGAAGTTTGTCTCCGACGATTTGTTTTCATATCCTGTTATAAATTATTCAGAATATTAAAATATTTTTGGCAAATTTGATAAGACGACAATTTTTGGCTTTTTTTTTAAACAAACTCTAGAAAATATGAATAATCTATTAACGACATATGTTAGAGACTCAGGATGTACAACACAGTTTGAAAAGAGAGGGATCTAGTCACCAAATACTACAAAGCATGATTCAAAAATCACTTGCGATTGAAGTACCCCTCAGATTCTTTTATTTATTTCATCCAAGGTAAATTTCAATCTCAAACAAATGTTCTAAAAGTATGTTACGCCATTAACTAATATCACTGGAGCTGTTAAAAGTACATGAATTATAATATGTACACAGTAAAAAAAAGAAAAAAGTGAGAATCCTGTCATAAACACATTAAGACAATAGACTGTAAAAAAATCCCCGTGTCGCAATTCAGAATGTCTCTTCTAGTAGTCGACCACAAGGCAAACAACACAAAAGATAAAAAGATAGTTGACTGTTCCCATTTCAGGAACAGCATAATAGAACGGATCATTTTTCTATATAACAAGAACTATATTAAGTTGGGTACAGTGAGATAACGATAGTGTAATGTAAACCAAAATGATTAGAATCTTGTTAATATAAACGAGAGCATAAACGAATATCCCCATAGCCTGGTTAATAATATACGTGTCTTCTTACAAGGAAATTACGGTGTTGGTTAGTTATTCATTTAAAACTTCGTTGTCATACAATCTGATTGGGTGTATTGCCAGGTGGCAACCTTTTCCAGCCTACCAACAATTTGACTAAAGGAAGGTATACTAGTGTCAAAAATATTAAAATTATTGTTGTTAATTTACACAAAATTCATGAGCAATACTCGTTTAAATAACAACACTAAAAGAGATATATCATCAATCCATGGAAGAAGAAAGGGACGTTTGAGAGGAAAGGCAAATCGGGAATGAAACACATATGTTAACTTTACTGGCTAAAAATCGATTATTGTTGGTACCTACTTTTTTCAAAGTCTGGTTTTCACTTAAAACCTGTTCAACGTGTTTCCGGTTGCTTGGAAAAGTTTGATATCGGACAATAAATCCGCCAGGATGACCAGTATACAACGAAAATGTAATATAATTCATATACAGAAGAAACAAACACCGTTTCAAAGTGAATTCCAAATTTACTTTACACTCAACTTCACTTACAATTTCAAGAAATTTTAACACATTACGTGTGTAACGAAACTTTCAACAAGTTACTAAAGGAACTTTTACATATTATGATAGAAGATGCCACATTAATATCGTTGTATAACTTAATATGCGGAATAAATAATGAAGCGATGTTAATTTATTTTCTGAAGTTAATTCACTTACCTCACTTTCCCTCTAGGAATTATTATATTATACGAGTAAAATACAACTTTATTTTGCTCCGAGAAACATGGGTTCTCCCACACATTCATCTGGTTGACAGCCTGATAAGTCTGTGACAGGCTAACAAAATTATAAATATTAAAAGAGGGTGAAAAAAAACCAGTGGGATGTAAGCAAAATACAATAACACTAGTAGATAGACCCAATCACAGATTTGACTTTTTCGTCGTCGAGTGTTGCACTCATCATGGCTTAAGACAGGGAGAGTTGGGGACGAATTATCAAATCGGTAAACTATCAGAAAACCATGAACAACGCGACTAAGAAGACAAGAAAATACAATAAATACATGGAAAATAATATTGATAATATTTCAAGCATAGATTATAATTCTTCAAGTTGTAGAATACTAAGAAAATTAATACAAAGGTCGGAAATGGACAGAATACAAACTTAATTAAAAAAAGTAGAGAAAATTATAACAAGTGAAATTATCGAATCATGGAAATTCATAAAATAATATTTTTACATTTGATTTATTTTTAATTTAATTTCCTCAATATAGAGCTCTTTCAAATATGGCGACAAAACAGGTAATTTAAAATTATTTATGGTATCCTATAATTATACGAGTACATACTATTAAAACATTATATTTCATATAAAACTTTTGCATTATCCACATCCATACATAAAGAACTTTTCTCATTCGTTACTTTTTCAACACAATAGTCGTGATCATTGGACTAGATATTGAGAGGATATTGCGGAACGAATGATACGCCGCCATTTCTCATAGTCAGTAGCATTTCTATAACAATCAGGAAATTATGGCATTCATGACCTTTTGTTGCTTGTATCTATTACTTCTCATTTTCACTACAATTAATTTTACTATACTCAGGAAGAACCAAAATTCTTCTTACGAAATCTCAAATGTTCTCTATGGCACGCTATGAAGTAGAAACATGAACGGTGAGAAGAAAGAAAGAAACATGAATGCTTTCGAGATGTGTGGGAGGCGGATGCTCCGTGTCTCGCGGACGCGGACCAACGTCTCTATTATCCAAAAAATAGAGATTACCGAAAGATTTCGACAACATACACATACTGAAAAATAATCCTGACATACTTTTGACAAAGTGCTAGAAAGAATAACGAAAATCTGTAGAAGGTGGGGACAATAAAGATAGTCCAGAAAAAACGAGCGAGTAAAAGGGGTTGTTATGATAGAAGGACCAAATAAAATAGTTAACCAAATCCCCTACATTCAACGTAGTCCAGGACCAGAAAGGGTGGAAACCGGTGGTGCATCAAGTTCCAGGTATAGCGGAAGACAAAGATACTCAATATTGAGCACGCTATGAAGAAGGAAAAATTTACTATCTGCCTACATATATCAAAAGTCATAGTTACTGAAAAAGATGATTTTTTAGTGTTTATATTGAGTGGGAGAAAAGTAAAGCATAAAAGCAAATTATTATATTATACATGTATTTTATATTGAACCTTTATTTTAGTAAATATTTTTTTAAACACCTCCGTTATGAAATACTTTATCTCGTATAAAAATTAAAGTAGATCTAATGTCAGGAGAATTATAATACTTTTAACCCTTTCAAGAACATTTGTAACGAGGAAAATATTCTATAATTTGTTTAAATGAGTTTAACACTTCTAATAGGGGATTGTTCAGAAGAAAGGTAATGGGCGTTCAAAAATGGATGTTTTCAGTTTCTAATAGTTGTAATTCAGAATTTAATCTACTTTTGGAAGAATAATTATTTTTACCCATTAGTAAAGTTAAAAGCTTGTTACCAATTTACAGGCCTTTAGATCACATCTTTAAAGGATCCACACATAAAAATGTGTAAATTATCGGATCTATTTAAATTATTATTTATGTGAAAATAACTATTATGTTTTGATGAATCAATTTTTTACTCTTAAGTAAGACCTGTGGTCTGTTATCATCAGGACTGTTTCTATCAAGAAGTTGACTCCCAGCTATCTTTCCGTTTTTCTTAGATCTTTCTGGGAGACGACTGCCAGTGGGTATTTCATTCATTGCAACGTAGGGAATTCTTGTGTTATCCATCTTTTACACATGGTCTTGCTAGTGTCTTCAGCGGGTTTTACCATATCAGACAATTTCTTAACGGCTGCTATGAAAAGAGATATGGACTTCCTTTGCTACTATCTTGAATTTCTCAGCCATGACCTCCTTTATTCTAAACTTCGCCGTTTCCGAGTTTTTTCTGTGGATAAAAAATACATAAGTGCCCTTATTCTTAGTACTGTATTTTTACAAATTCAGTTTATGAAAAACTTGCGCTTTTACCACTTACTCGATTTTTTTATACTAGACTAGTTTTTATGCTTCAATTAGACACTATCCTCGTAAGCTAGCACTTCCGCGAGACTTATGAGCAAAAAATATGTCTTGTAATTGTGCTTGGTGTTGCCATGCAATTTTGAAGTATAATTTTCTCGTAATCATCTATTGTGCGGCCATCTGGATCAACTCGCAGTCAATTTACTCTTACTTTGATATATCTTCGGACCGATTGGCCTCGAAGTAAAGTTTCCTGTATTTGAATTTCTCTGTAGTACAAAAACCTGGCTGACTTTATAAGTCCGGCATCCCTAATACAATTTTATTACTCCGGTGTGTCGAAAGAAGAGACACTTTACGTAAGTTCCTTATTTATCATTAAGTTATTTTAGGGTAATGATAAATATCTTATTATGAAGTTTTTGATATTTTAGTGGAAATCGCGCTAGATAGCGATTTATTTTGTCCCTTAAAACCGCATGAGGGTCATAGGATACTTGTGTGTGCCTCTTGTAAGCTTTTTGACTGATAATAGGAAATATGTTTTCTGAGTGCGCGTTACCAGACAGATGATGACTTATATGTTAGCTGTCATGAAGTCAAGATTATTTGTCGAGAAAGTTCTTTACATTCATGTATAAGTCGGTTTTTACCTTAGTTAGAGCAAATTTGATCCAATGATTGTTTCCACAGTTTTGAGTTGTTTTTGTTTATATCTTAGGTATTTACTCAATCTTATTGAAACGTTTATCATAATCATAAAAAAAATGACAATTTATAAAGCGCCGATTAAGACAACAAACTTTCCTCAAGTCCACTATATATCGGGATTCAAACCTACTATTATTGATAGAAAAGAAAAAAAATATGTATGTTTATATATATATATATATATATATATATATATATATATATATATATATATATATATATATATATATATATATATATATATATATATATATATATATATATATATATATATATATATATATATATATATATATATATATATATATATATATATATATATATATATATATATATATATATATATATATATATATATATATATATATATATATATATATATATATATATATATATATATATATATATATATATATATATATATATATATATATATATATATATATATATATATATATATATATATATATATATATATATATATATATATATATATATATATATATATATATATATATATATATATATATATATGATTTTTTGTTTGGTTTTAGCAAAGGGTTATATATGTTCATTTTAGGTTTTCAGTTACTTCGCGAACTGTAAATATTGGATTCTGACATCAGATCTACCTGGAGATCCATCAGCAGCTTCCTTACAGCATTTTTTACTTTTTGGCCTGGATGACTCTTTAGTAACATAGTTCTCTGTTTTGGATATACAGGAGACGGTATCTATTTTAATTGGTATTTTGTGGGCTTATGACCACCTTTGAAGGCTGAGTTAAGGGCTCACTTTCTGCCTAGGAAACATTCCTCATTATACCATAGATTCATCTCTATACATCATTTAAATGTTTTTATTCTTAGTGCAGACAAGATGGTTTTTAGTCTTTATGCCATTTGTTGACGAACAATGGTAAGATATTTTACTAACAGATGTTGAGGAAACCTCTTTATTCTGTCAATACCTCATCCTTGTTTGTTATACAAGCCGGATATTTTTTTTTGGCTTTTGACAAAGCCCATTACACTTCTGTAGAGGGTAATATGTGATTAAGCTCTGTAATGAGCTTTGTAGGCTGAGTATAACTGAGCTACTTCACAGAGAAGCATGAGTAAGCATGGCCTATTATTATCGTTAGACCTTTATTTAAAGAGTATTTTTATATTATGTATTTTATTTTTTTATAATTCGTTCAAAAATGTATCAAATAATAAATAAATAGTAGTTTTACAAAATTGCTAAAAAATAAAATAGTGCTTTTAAAAGCAAAGAATGAATAAAAAAAATTAATATGATTTTTTTCTAATTATATAATATTGGACATTAAAAATATGTAAACTAACCAAAATGTTATCATTAAACCCTGAACTAAAAGTCACCCATATTATCAGTCACGAGGTGTGATGGACTGTTTATCAACAGTACAACTCCTCCAGACCTTGCAATATCCGGCGCCATGACCGCTTCATTCTAATCTGTACCCGAGCAAATCGAGTTTCTCCCTTCTGACGGAACAGCTATCAAAATCTCTAACTTCTGAAAGCTGCTGAACGCAAATGAAGCAAAGGTCTAGATATTACTTTCTGCATTTGTACGAGGTCAAAAAGTGACAAAAACATTAAGGAAGTTAATATTTAAAGAAGAGTTGGAGGAAAAAAGAACTAGGTAAACATCAATATTAAATTTTGGATTTAAAACTATGATACGTATTTCCTTGCCTAAGGACATTGTCTCGATAAAAAGGAAATCTTTAATTTTTCATGGCAAATAACGTGCTTATTTAATACCTGTAAATTTATTGATTAACACATCGATCAATAAGTCCCGGGACTAACCCACATATGGTGCCTCTAATAACAAATCCATACCATTCTCAGTTAGTACCAACCTTTAAAAGTTACGTGTCAAACTTTCATGACATTCCGACATTGTGTCATTGAGTTACAGTGGTTTTAGTTGCGCTACTTTTGCTATTTTCAAAACAATGGAAAAACCCGAATTTCGTGTATTGATAAAACTTTGTTTTTTAATGGGAAAAAATACCGTTCAAACTCAGCGATGGTTTGAAAAGTGTTAAAAAAAAACCCTCATAATCGAGATGAAAAATCGCAAAGTAAAGTTGCGTGAGATAGCTGACATCCTGAAGATATCATTTGGTAGTGTTTACACTATTTTGCATGAACATTTGGTCATGAAAAAGATTTTTTCGAAGTGGATACCGCGTTTGCTCACAATGGAACATATACAACAACGCATCGATGATTCAGAGTGCCATTTGGCACTGTTAACGCAAAAAAAAACAGAAGTTTTGGCGTCGGTATATGACAATGAATGAAACTTGGATCCACCACTATACTCCGGAATCAAATCGGCAGTCAGCTGAGTGGAGAGCAGCCGATGAAAGTCGTCCGAAGCGACCAAATACTCAACAGTTGGCCGGGAGGGTTATGGCCTCCGTATTTTGGAATGCGCATGGTATAATATTCATCCATCACCTTGAAAAGAGAAAAATCATCAATACCGAATATTACATAGCGTTATTGGAGCGTTTGAAGGCTGAAATTGTAAAAAAAAAACGGTGCCATACGAAGAAGAAAAAAGTTCTCTTTCATCAGGACAATGCACCGTGTCACAAGTCGATGGTAACGATGGCCAAATTGCATGAGCTGAACTTCGAATTGCTTCCGCACCCACCGTATTCTCCATATTTGGCTCCCAGCGACTATTGGCTGTTCGCAGACCTCAAAAAGATGCCCCAGGGAATGAGATTTGACTCCAATGAAGAAGTGATAGCCGAAACTAACGCCTATTTTGAAACCAAAGATAAATCGTTCTACACGGCTGGCATAGAAAAGTTAGGAAAGCGTTGGAAGGAATGTATTGCTCTTGAAGGAGACCATGTTGATAAATAAAGAAGAATTTTGAGAAAACAAATGTTATTTTAGTAGTTAGTCCCGGGACTTATCGATCGATGTGTTACTTTTAGAAATCATGCCACCTAAAGTGTGTTGTATTTTTTTTTTAATATATGAATAAAGCGCTCATAGGGTCGTTTTATTGAAAAATATCCTATTTATGTTATTTATTTTTATGAGTGTAATGTAAAGAAATCTTTTCAAATTTCATTCCCTGTATATACCATTTAATATAAAAACTAAGGCTTACAACCAGTGTATTCTCCCTGTACTTTCGTATGGCTGCGACATGGAAGCTCACAGTAAAGAACACACAAAAGTTCCAGACCACACAAAGAAGCATGGAGGGATGCATGTTGGGATATATAATACTAAAAGAGCCCGTAAACGAAACACCTGGATTCGCAACATAACAAAGGCAGACGATGTTATAAAGGTGTTCAAGAAAATGATGTGGCAATGTGCAGGACACGTAATCAGAATGTCAGACTCCCGATGGACAACCGAAATAATCCAATGGTACCCAAGAGGCATAAATAGGCCCAGAAGAAGACCAAAGATACGCAAGATAGTTGGAATCAGGAAGCATGGCAGCATCACATGGCAGCAATGAGCAAAAACCGAACTATTTGGAGTCAACTTGGGGAGACCTTCATCCAGCAGTGGATCGACCCTGGTTGAAAATGATGATGATATAAACAAACATATTTGTTTGTTTTTTTAGTCGTCAATGTACGAGTATATAGTTTTTACTATTTTGAGTGAATACGATAGCGTAAAAAAATCTAGCTTTTGAATAGTATTTTGAAGATAAATAGTCAGTTGGTCTTCATCACTAAAACCTTAATCAGTTGTTCTTCAATCATTGACCCTGTAATCAGTTGATCATCATTACTAGAACCTGTAGTAAGTTTATCTTCAATACTTGAACCGGTAATCGTTTGATAATTTATATTGAATGTATAATTAGTTGATCTTCGTTACTTGAACCTACTGTTTACTTATTTGTAAAAAACAATTTTGCCATCCACGTAAATTTCAAGGGTATAAGATAAGAAAATGATTTATTCACTGAGATTTACTCAATTTTTAATGAATAAATACTAGATACGCACAAACTCAAAATATTAACTGTCCCTTTTAATGTTAACGTTTATAATTTATAAAATTTAATGGAACTGTATTCGTTTTGATAATATAATTAATTATTCATAATACTGGAAAATGATAAGCTTTAAAGGATAGTTAATTTGAGAAATTATTAAAAAATAAAATAGAATAAAACAAAATCATACAAAACAAATTTTCATTTTCACGTACTCCCTTCCTCATCGATGATAATCTAAGTTGCAACGCTACCGTATTGTTCCTCAAAACGGGAGCTTCTTCTAAGAGAACCTAGGGAGAACAGTTTCCCAGTCCAGCCGAAATATGTTTTCACTTAGTACTATCTGCCGGCTTCGCATCTATCTTGGTCTTTTTACGATATGAACGTCTCTTCCTAGCAACTATTTTTAAAAATTATTTAATGTACTCGTACATAAAAGGTGTTTTTGAGATTGATCGACTGTGATCGTTTAGTTTTAAAAAATTACATAAAATATTATTTGCTGAAAAAAAAAACTAAAACGTTATTTAAACAACATTTTTCAGATTAATTTCAGTGACAACTTAAAAATGTATGCGTTTATGTACAAATACTCAGCAAAAAAAAAATTTTTATTGAACAAAGTAAAATACGGTACAAATATTGGCCAAGGCTATACCTATATACGCATTTATTACTTAACTAATTTTATTTATATATTATAATTTATGAACTCACTTTATCTTATTTTCCTACATGTCATTTTATTTTTTTATAATCTTAATATATAATTTCTTTGAAATAATTAACACCTACATACTACTTATAACTAGATAACAATTCTTACAATAAATTATTTAGCATGAACAAGTCCACTCGTTCAGGCTTCTTATATTCCATCACATTTACTCAGACCTTTGTCCTCCCAGCTACTACTGTAGGTCGACTAGTCAGGCAATTACTCACCATAAAAATACATTATATAATATTCGTATAAATTTCGAATACAAATTTATTCTACTTTTTATTACCATAAATTATTAAAGTATTTTTTTCTGATTTGCGAGTATAATATGAAATATATTGTAACAAAATAAAAATTATTCCACATATAATTCTGGCCATCAATAATAACATAGTTTTACACACAAAGTAAAGATTTTTTACATTTATGGTACAGTTAACTAACTTCAAAACTGCGGTTCGCAAAGTATATATGTAGGAAATAAAATTTTAGAAATAAGACTGTTAAACATTGTTTCAAAGTTCTCTTAACCTATCCAATTGAATTGTTCGACATCTTCTTTACACGTAATATGTCTTCTCCAGATAGATCACAACACCGAGTGATAGTTTGTGCAGCTCCTGTATAAGCCCACTTACCTCACTATTTTCAAACCGCCTTACACGTAAAGCGGTTTGAAAATAGTGAATTAATTATAAGCTGGTCATATAACTCATGAACATCTAGGACCTTCTGAATTATCTCAAATTTGATCAATATCTTGCATAAAAACCTCTCTCTTGGTCTGACAAATGGTCTTCTTTCGTGATGTTGGGCTGGCATAAAAATGTGGCAATGACAACTGAAACCGACAAATAATGTTTTTTTTTATTAAAACTATCACAAACATCTTATTTATCATAATGGTTATTCAAAAGAATGATATTTTTTCTACATATGCGTGAATAATATAAAACTAAAGGGAATTGAGAATGTTCTCTATCAGGGAAGCAAGTTTTCAAGAGATGGTTAGATAGAGGGATATATGGAAAGAAGTATTGCAATAGGGAACCAATTCTATGGTATGGTATACTTTGCAGCGTTTGCCAATAAGATTTATAAAATCTTATCAAAAAATAGAATATACTCGTACATTGGCATATAAGTGCCTACATTGATGTACAGAAGGGAAGCCTGAGCGATGGAAAAGAGTGATGGAAACATAAACTGCAATGTATTGCTGTAAAATCGATAATCCGAGGTTGCATTAACCGAATCGATGAAAAGAATCATATTTGTATAAAATTATAAATAATGTTTCAAAATATATTAAAAATGGATTTTTTCTTCCCCAAATAATCTGTGACTCGATTGATGCGATCTCAGATTATAGAGGTTCAGCTATATTGTACGATGTCTAATAGAGTAAATAATAACCGGGACAGGGGTAACTATTTGTTCGAGGCAATAATTACAAGTAAAATAAAGAAATAAATCTTGAGATTGTTGGGGCATATCTAGATAATGAGTTCTGAAAGACTTACAGAACCAATTTATGTGTCTGGAATAAATTATGTGAGAATAAGAGTTAGGTCAACGTAAGGAGGGAATGATATAGTTGGAGACAGAAACATGAAAAACAGAACAGCATGTATGACTAGATGTTTGAGTTTTGATGAGGCAAAAGCCATTTGTATATATGAAGGTGTGTGGAGATCCGTCGTTTTTATCTACCCCAAAAGGAGTATGACATGATGGTATTTATGTAACTCAATTATTTGAACAAAAGAAAATTAAAATAACTTAGATAATAACATATAATTTTATTCCATACACTTACTATTAGAAGCAATTTTCTAGTATTAAACTTTAGATATGATCCATTTAATGAAATAACACTTTGAAAGTGACTAATATTCGTTATCATGACAAGAATAATTTATTCCACGGAGTCTGGAAAATATTTCAGAAATTCTGCATTAAATGAAACATAACAAAATTTTGAGTGTAATGATCACATCGCTTCTCGTTCTGCACATTGCAAAAACTATGAAAATTAATTTTACAAAAGTTTTCGTGGCAGTATTTAAAACATTTTTTTGATTGAATGAATAAACATTAAATAGTATTTTGTGAAACATTAAAAAAAAATTAAAGAAATATTTAATTCTGATTTTTATTGTATTACAGATCGTGGCATGCAGTACAAAACAGCGGATATATTGCTACGATACAATTTCTACAACCATCCAGAAGATGTTAAATAACCTGGCCGAAACCAATTTAAAAAAATCTGGATACTAACGGAAATCAAACCAGTAACCCTCAAGCTGAAATATACAAATATGTGTCTTACCATCTAAACCATAGATTCACAACCTTATTTTGCTCACCGCCCACTTTGAGAATATTTTTTTTCTAAAGTCCCCAAATTTTTATTTACTTGCGAATCTGAAACAGCTATTGCCACGATTATATTTAAACGTGTAATATTATATACTATAGTCATAAGATAGGATATGACCCTATCCTATTTCTGAGTTTAAAGAAGACTGTTTCAATGAGAACAATTAAAACGCATACTTAATTATATTTAAAAGTATTTTTATTAACATTCAAAAGACATTGACTTTATAACTTATCTAATGAGAAGGTTGAATTTGATGCATTTTAAGGAGTTTGTGAATATCAGGCTCGATTTTACTTAAAAACAACCGTAAGTCGCAAAAATTTACCAATATTAAAGTTTACTTTAGTTAGTACGTGATATTAGCGTGTTTTGTTTTGTCTTTTTTAGACTATATTTTTTTAATCTACCCACGCCCCTCCGTGCCATCTCAACGCCCCCTAATGTTCTCTGGGTCTTCTACTGCCCCCCTGAAAGTCTCAAATGGGACGTTATCGCCCACGTTGAGAACGTATGATCTAAACCACTATGGTGTCTTGAGAAGTTATAGTTTTTGTTACTAAATTTAAAATACTATAAATGTAATGGCTTAGAAATCGAATTTAAATTAAGTTGCGGTAATATTGTATAAAATTATTTTGTGGTTATATTAATCCAAATATAAATTAAACTAGAGACTCAACTAAATGAAGTGTCCCATGGAATCCAACTGAGATGGGCTACAGAAAGTAGATTTAAAGTCCTTCATCCTTCATCGTTCTTAAAACTCTACCTCAATATCTTAAAACTGGTTTGTTCAACTAGTGTGTGCTGCTAACAATGACCTTTGCAACAGAAGCGTGAACTATTTTAAAAGTGGCCACATTTAAAATAAAACGTATGCTCGCTATAGAGCATAATATGCTGAATCTTCGAAAAGACTATAGTTTCACTTTGTGGTGTCATTTTTTTACATAAAAGGAAAAAAATAAGTAAAATAAAAAACTTATTTTATATTTTGTGTACACCACAGGTTTAATTTAGGTTCACAACTAGTTTCGAAGACTGCCGTCTTATTCGTCAGGTGAATATAAACTAAGTTGCTAAAATATATTCTGTACAAGTGTAACTAACCTAATATAAAAGAGGAGAGGTAGGGGGAGTGAAGTGGGGAAAGATGAAATACAATGGGGAATGCGGCGGGGAAAAAATATGTGAAAGTGAATGTGAATCTTTAAGACAGGGGGGATTTTAAATTGGAAACATATTAAGCAGAGGGCTATTATGAAAGTTGGTTTGGTTATTGATGATATTTAGACTTAATTTTATAGATTTTTTAATCTCGAGAATTTCCAAATTGTCAAGATGCAATCCCCCTCGGTTTATATGTAGAATCCTCAAACCACGATTAATATTGAACGAATAGATGTTTTCAATTAGGTTATTTACACTTGTACAGAATATATTTTAGCAACTTAGTTTATATTCACCTGACGAAGAAGACGGTGGTCTTCGAAACTAGTTGCGAACCTAAATTAAACCTGAGGTGTACACAAAATATAAAATAAGTTTTTTATTTTACTTATTTTTTTCCTTTTATGCATAATATGCTGCATCATATTATGATGTTCTTTATTCGAGACACAATTCATTCTTTTTCTTTAAAATTATTCTCCTCTTCGAAAGTTGGCGATTATCATGGATATCTTGACCTTCGAGGCAGCAGCTCTGAACAAATATATGGTGCCACGCTAAAGCCACTCTTGTTAGCTCTTTAGAGATGCGTCTTTATCCCGTACTTATGCTGCCCTGATTTCCCCCCTGCAACACCAATTGAAGGATCTCATTTTTTACTAATTTCGTCATATGTCCAAAGTACTCTTGATGGTGGATAAAACTTTTTCTCTTTAAATATATCATCATTATAGATATTGTCAAACCCTGAGACTTTCAGCATTATTTGATTACTCCCCATTGCGAAAGCTGCTAGTGCCTTTGGGAAGGACTGAATTGAGAATTACAGAAAATATATGGTAACGCAAAGTTTGCATACATAAGTCGAGATTAAAATTTTTGTTGCAAAAGAGATTCTGCATTTTGAAGTTAGTGCTATTTCCACTCTTACTAAGATATCTTGAGACTGATCCCATTGATAATTCCTAATATAGAAATCAGAACAATAACTAAGTTTTTCAGTTCTCAGGAACAAAAACCAGCGAGTGGATCAGAAACAAGTGGCAATAATGGATCACATGACGAGATATCGAGATGGTTAATAAGATAATAAAATTATTTACTGGAAATCACAATCTACATTACTGAACTTTAGGAAACATAATATAAGACTTTGAAATTTAGAACCACTGTAGAAGGTTTGAAATTCGTAGTTTGTAATCAAACGTGCTAGCAAAATTATCGCACTTCAAGATACAGCAATACTAGGACACGTCTAGCGCGTGTGATTATTGTTACACGCCCACCTTATATTTCTTATATGCCCCCGTTGCACCCAGTCCAAACCAGCACCTTAAAATGTGTCATATTATGACACATTTCAAGATGCTGGTTTGGATTAATCACACGCGCTAGACGTGTCCTAGTATTGCTGTACCTTGAAGTGCGATAATTTTGCTAGCACGTTTGATTACAAACTACGAATTTCAAACCTTCTACAGTGGTTCTAAATTTCAAAGTCTTAATTATTGAGGCCGAAAGCAATATTCTCTCCCAGCCACAATCTTCAATATGTCCGCATCGCCAATCCAAAATATTGTGTTGTACCGTACGAATAAAAGAAGTATGAAAGTAAACAGGAATACGCAATAAAAAGAAATAACTCCTTTTTGCTAAAAATATTTTTCATTGTTTGCGTTTTGCACAAAGTAATGTGGTTCATTTTCTCGGAAATGCCATTTGAAAGCGGAAGCCTCACAATAAAAAAATATTTTTTGTCTGTCAACATATGGCCATTCCGTTTGCGATCACCCGCAACGTTTATATTTTTTGATATTTTTCCGAAATTGTGTAGCTCGAAAAACGTACAAATATCAACAAAGTGGAAACGTACTGATTTTTTAAATTCATGTTTTTATTGCCAATATGAGTAATAACGAGAAACAATAAATTAAAGGGAGTTGTTAGAAGTCAAAGAAAACCAAATATTTGTATGCGAAGATGTGCGGGTGTTGAGGAGGCGATATTTGTATCCCGTGAAACAAAAATTGATATTCTCGCCTTATTTTTTTTTCTTTGTTTTTACTTTATCTTATTCGGGAACTTAACAGAATAATACGATTCATAACTTAAGTATTGTATAATATTTAACAATAATGAAGTTCCACATAATAATTGGAAACAAATAATCGGCGATGTAGAAAAATACAAAAATAAAATAAACTCAAAACACATTGGGTGAAAAAGTTTGGAGAGGAGAGGGATGAAAAGAGAAAATTAAAGATAGATACTCTTCGTTGTCAGTTTTAAGTCAGCCAAAAGATCGCGAACCTAACTGAGTGCTGAGACACAATACGAAATTTTAAAAAAAACATAAATTAGAAAAAAAAAACTCAATAAGTGCAGTTTGATAATCTCTATGATCAATTTACAAGAAATTTCCTGAATGTTATCAAATTTATGTGAAAAACGTCAATGTGAATAAACTAAACATTGTAATTCCTGCAGGCTTGTGCTCTTAGAGATTTCTGAGCAAAAGAGATTCGACATGTGAAATAAAATACTATAGAGTTGACTGTTGCGTTGACTGTTCTTATTGAAATGTGAAAGATTTTATGTCCTGGAAAATATGGAGAATCTTTACTTTACTAACTAAGAATTTTGTATAAAAATGTTTGATAAGATGTGATAAAGTTTCATGAACTGAAAGAAAAACGACGTGATTGTATCTATGCCACAACAATTAAGCAACCGTTATAAAACAAAAAGCAATAAGTTTATGACAAATTTTGTACCATGCATAATTAATGGTTCTCTAGAAAAAATATTAGACTTATTTTATTCGTTTTTTTTAAATAACTAACTGTTCTGAAATTTATTCATGTATATAGTTTATTTTTGTTGTCCTTGGTTTCTTCTTATTAATCCCTTATTTATCTCGCACTTTGGTAAGTAAGCATGTTAATTAAATAATGGAACGTTTTGTTGTCCTTGGTTTCTTCCTATTAATCTCTTATTTATCTCGCACTTTGATAAGTAAACATGTTAATTAAATAATGGAACGTTTTGACATGTGTAGAAAACAAATGACGAAAAAATGTCAAAAATACGCAGTCAAAAGTTTATAGAAGATGGATATCCAATAAATTGTGGTTTTTGTATTGATATGTAATGGAACTCTATAGTTCACCTCTTTGTTAAAACGATGTAACTTGTAAATAAATGTTGTATTGTGGAAAGTAAAAAATAAACTAAACTAATCACCAGAAACATAAGGAAATAAAACACCTCCACCAGGTCGGTCTACAGTTACACACTCCACTCCCTAAGACTAGCGATCTTATAAAAATTCCACATTATTCTGTTTTTATACAAAAGAAAAGATTTATTTCCACGTGAGCCACACAATGACGGATAGCCCTCCACCGCTCGCTCGATAAGCGAGCGATCAACTATTAGGTATATTGAAAAATCTTGCGAGACATTTCGCCGCCTATTCCGCGAACTTGATTTATTTCGGTTATAAAAATGAACACAAATCTCTTGACACTATATTTATAACAAACATTTTTTAAGGTTTCGTCGCTTTTCTAGAGTAACAACCTTTTTTATTAAAACCTTTTATATGGTTTTTATATACTCCTATGATAACCTATTTTTATAGTGTAGCTTATTTTAGTATGTTTTTAAAAAATCTTTGTTTTGTTTTAAATTTACTTCTATCTATGGAAAAAAAATATTTAGGTTAATCGAAAAATTGTAAATAACAATTTTTTCACAATATATAAAATATTATGCATATTTATTACTCTTGTACTCCATGAATTAATATGTTATCCTTAATTGGGGGGAAGTGCTTTTTGTCAAAATGTGCCAAATATGAATTATATTATGATGCATTTTTATTATATGCAACAAAACCTGGCGAGCTATGTGACGATCTCTCCCAACCAACCAGATAAGGGTTAAACAAACTTCAAGTGAAAACCAGACTGATACCGTTTTTTAAATTTTGGGTACCGTCAATCGCACTCTCAACCTGGGGTTTGAAGGTTCGATTTTCAGCCGTTTTATCAAAAACAGATGTCTTATCAACAAGGGCGTGAAGGTTATCAAGTTTCATTTCGAAAACACTTTTTTATTTTATTTTATTTAACAGATTTCATTTTTATTATTTTACTTAGATTTCTATCCACCTTTTAATGCTCTATTTTTTGTATACATATACGTAACTGCATTTTAACAGCATAAATGTGTCAGTAAATATTTTTTCTACTTTTGATTAAGTCTCTAATTTGTGAAGAAAAAATGTTAAACAATATTAGTTTAGAGAAAGGTCCTTGAATCATTCATTACATTAAAATGAACATTAAGATTTCCGTTTAGTTTATAGAAACTCACATTTTTGCTGGGCACTCCACATCTTTTGGGTCCAACAATTTAAAGTAATAAGACGAGTTATGATATTTGCGTAAAATATTATCATAAGACGCAAGAGTGAAGAGATAAGTTAAATGGTGTTATAATAAGACACTTGTCAGTGCTGATATGAGAGAGAGATAATACATCAATCAACAATTCCCGGGACTAACCAACAGATGGGTCATCTAATAACAAACCCATACCATTCTCAGTTAGAACCAACCTTTAGAAGTTACGTGTCAAACTTTCATGACATTCCAACATTGTGTTATTGAGTTACAGTGGTTTTAGTGACGCTACTTTTACTATTTTCAAAACAATGGGAAACCCCGAATTTTGTGTGTTGATAAAACATTGCTTTTTGATGGGAAAAAAATACCGTTCAAACTCAGTGATGGCTTGAAAAGTGTAAAAAAACCCTCATAATCGTGATGAAAAATCGCAAAGTAAAGTTGCGTGAGATAGGTGACATCTTGAAGATATCCTTTGGTAGGTTTACACTATTTTTTATGAAAATTTTGGTCATGAAAAAGCTTTTTT
>CATKWJ010000460.1:0-36042 GCA_949825065.1 Odontocerum albicorne | reverse complement strand
ATATATATATATATATATATATATATATATATATATATATATATATATATATATATATATATAATATATATATATATATATATATATATATATATATATATATATATATATATATATATATATATATATATATATATATATATATATATATATATATATATATATATATATATATATATATATATTATATAAGGGGTGTGAGCTGAAAAACACCCGATGTCCTTGCGGTCAGGCTCGCCCTACATTAGTGGGGTGTATCTCAGCCGGGGGAATGTTGTGGATGAGCTGGACCTTTCGATGTCTTCTTTCCTAAATGTACTTTGTGCAGTTTATTTTGAGATATACGAGTATGTGCGATTTCGGAATGAATTTATATATGTATGTACACATTATGTTGCTGTCAAGGAACCTATATTTATTTGTTTGCATTAATCTGAGGTGGTATTTATGAATTTAAAAAAAATCTACCATCTATTTATTTTCTTTTTTTTTCTTCTTATTCTACATGTGCAAGGATGTGGGCTGATAAACATCTGGTGTCCTTGCGGTTGGGCTCGCCTTACATTGGTAGGGTGTATCTCGGCCGGCAGGATGTTATGAGATGAGCCCAAACCTTTTGATAGCTTCACTCTTGAATGTATTTTCTGCTTTTTATCTTGAGATATACGAGTATATGATACGTAATTTTTCAATGTATTTAAATATGTACATACTATGTTGCTATCGACACACCTATTTTTATTTATTAAAAAAACGGCGAGATGATTGGTACCTCTTCATACAGAAAAACGGCGAGATGATAAGTACCTCCTCATACAGAAAAATAAAAGTTTAAACACTAGGAATCTTCATTTAGAGAATATGTTATCCAACACTATGTAAAAATTGTAGTGTTTTCAAAAATATATTTTTGGTACTTACCCAAAAAGTTATTAAAATACTCATAGAGTCTTAATGCGATAAATATTAAAGGAAAAACAAACCTTTAAACAAATATTACAAATGATTAAAAAATACAGAATTAGTAGTATACAAAAAAAAATAATCTTACCTGTAGAGTAAAAGAGTAGTAGAAGTGAACCCATCAGCTTCCTTTGGGGGGCAGCCATCGTGTTTGATGATGCGCCCAGAACGTTTGACGTGGTCGGCATATTTGATACAGCAGGCATATCTGACATAAACGCAATTAATGAATTGACCACGTCGAAGATTCCGAAACAGTTGAAGATTCTGACCCAGTTGGGGATTTTGACCCAGTCGGAGATTCTGACCCAGTCGAAGATTTTGTTCCAGTCCCCTTGTCCCATCACACCATACGAAATGTCTGCTTGATTATGTCCCCTGTCAGGCAGGACTATTTATTGGACTCTGACAAAAAACCTCCCCAGTCAGTGGCCCTGCTCCGCGCCCCTGCGCTTTCTGCCCCTTCGTTGGGGTCTGACATTACGCGTCATTTCACTAATTGATCGAATTACGTCAGTCCGGTTCTGCTTTTCCCTTTTTTATTGGTTCGCCATAGTTTTTGCTGAACCTTTTCTCGGAGAGGTTATTAATTTCGGTAAATTAAAACACTTTTTCATTCACTTCCGTTTTACTTCTTTCTTCTCCTTTTTTTACTTTATCTGAATAATTTATCCTTTGTTTTTCGTCCACTGAAGATACCTTTTTATTATCACAGTATTTTAAACGACACTAGAGGTAGCTATATTTAAAAATCCACTTTTAAAAATTCAATTGAATGATTCATATACGATCGCGTTAAAAAATGTCCGTGTAACTAAACAAACATCTATTTTTCATTATTTGAGTTGTTTGAATATTTGAAATAGTAAGTGCAAGATGAACATAGGTTAAGGGAAAAGTTGAGGTAAGACGCTATATATGATACACCTAATTCAGCCAGGATACGAATCGAACTTAAATTAACTGGGCTGTAAACATATTTTTATCAACATTTAAATGTTTCTACAACACTCATATAATAAACTATCTATCCGGAATCCTCTGAAGTTCATCCGCAGTGAAAAAAAATAAGATCTTAAAACGGATGTCGCCAAAATAGCACATTATTGTCGATAATAATTTAGATGGAAAATTATAACAGATATTTTCAATTTTGTAAATAAAATGAGGTAGAATAAATAAAAGTCAGAAGTGAGGATGTTATAGTTTTGACATAATGCTGTAAATTGGTATTTTGGGGCAGTCTTGTTATTTTTAATGCGGTGTTCCGGAGGCAAATTTTTTTGGAGTTTTTTTTTTTTGTTGTACCTCAAGCGCCGCTTTATAACATTTCAGAAATGACAATCGTTTAGTAAAATTATTATAATTTTGTAAGTTTTTAACATCACTTGTTGTAGTTCCGTGCAATGTCATTTGAAGTTATATGTTTAAATATTTAAAAAAAATCAAATAAGTGGTCATGTATTAGTATCAAAACATCGAAAATTTGTAGGTAAAATAGGGCCTACATAAAGTGGAATTGAAGAAGAGAATATTGAAGTGACAGCATTAAGCGGTAAGTAATATAACTTAAGAGAAGCTTATATTCAAATGAAAAAAGTCTGAAATTGTAAACGCCTGCAAAGAATTTAACTGATTTTGTCTAATACTCGTAATACGTTATCTATTAGACCAATGACGTCAACAAATTATTAAACGTCTTACTTCGCTATTCATAAAAATATAAAAATTTATTTGTAGATTTTGTTCTTTACATTGATTGTTTCGATAAAAGAAATATTTCCTTTTTCTCAATTCGAAATATAATATGGATGCAAATCTGCATTAATAATAAAATACCTTTGACGGGTTGGCAAAAATTGTTAGGAAACGATAAGCACGTTAGATGTATATACTCATTTATATATGAATAAAAGTGTTCAATTTTTTTTTTTTTTTAATATTATTAATTCTGTTAACTTCTTCCGCTTCTGGAATTTCTGTGCAAATCTTTCATTATAATTGATGGTTTGTGTACCTATTTCAATGAAGTTATTTACATGTCTAGAGAAAAATACATATTTCACTAAAATGCGAGCGAACGTCGAGATAAAAGTATGTTGCGAATGTCATGAAAACGTTATGACATCCCATACAATGTGATCGTTAGAGGAAATGGATGACATAAATATAGGTAAATAAATTCAGGGTAAATATAGAAAACAGAAAATGGATAAAAATATCGGGTCGTGTTTTAGCGAACCTTAAATTTATCATGTCGCACATCTCTGTTGTTCATTTTGTTTAATACAAAGTGATGCGCAAAAACATGTTATGTACCATTCTCGAACACCGAAAGAACCTTTTAACCGAGACACCTGTAAATTAGCTAGTTGAATAAGTATAGTCAGAAGTAAAAAATGCTGTATGTGATATTAATCAGTAAATTCGCGGAATTCGCCACAATTAAAGGAGAATTTCGAGAGTGATTTTCATAGACGGTTTGCAAAATTTTACTAATTAAATCGTTAAGTAACATAACCCGTTCTGGATGATTGTTTGCAAAATTCAAATATAATTAGGCTGTGTTTATTGCATGTCTTATGTAGTAAAGAACGTGAGTTCCAAGATGACCCATGGCAGGACTGCAAAAAACAAAAAACGGATGATATGTATGTAAGTAGAATATCGGCAACTGTTAGTACTCGTGTCACTCAGTATATGATAAGTGAAAATCATTCAAGTGGTCCTACCTTCAGAAGAAAATAACAAAGGCTGATGATAAAGACACGAAGATGTTACATTGTGTCTTTGAAATAATCTTTTGTGTTTGATTTAACAGCGTCTTTAGTAAATTAAAGCCATTTTACTTGATCCTTCCATGGTAACAAGAAAACGTTTGATTTAATGATAAAAAAATATGAGAAAGAAACATCTTCTCTGAGAACTATTCGGCTGGTTAAAACAGTATCACGATTTCTTTAACCAGCTCCACTATATTTATTATTGTTTAAATCTATAGATTTAAATATTCTAGATACTTAAGGGGTTGTAGTGTCCATTCCCTAACTTAAGAGGTTGTAGTGTCCGTTCAAATGGTCGGGTCAGTTAAATACTTAATTTCGCTTTTAGCCTTGAGCTCAGATCCCATTTTGAGTTTTCTTTTCTGTTCGAGGTAATATACTATATAATAACAGAATACTGATATTTACAATATAATAGTTTATCAGAGGCATGCTATAAAAGAAGTGCGATAAAAGACTTAGATAAGGAAGTACTCGTATGTTGTTTCAGATAGATTAAGCGAATCGTACCGGCTTTTCAGATAGATTAAGCGAATCGTACCGGTTTTTCGAGTTTCTCAATCAAAGTGACTAGCCCTAGCCCTACCATGTTGAACTTACATCATTTGGGCTATTTTGAAGGATTAAGACACTACTTTGTGACAGGTTTCTTGATAAGACGCTTTTCAAAAATTTCTATATTTTCTACCAAAAAGTGATGTCGACTAAACGTCGATCGTAAGAAATGTTGTGTGAGAGTACTCTCGGAAGTCTAACGCCTCGGATAGTACCAGTTCCCCAGTCAGTTAATAACAACGACTGGTCCAGATTACGTTACAAATAAATTTAATATAATTCAATAACACCGGCCTAGGGATATTAGCAACAGACAGACTTCTTTTAATTTAATATTTTGTTATTTTTTATTTTCCTGGAAAGGTTTCGATAAAACATTCCAATATTTTCGAGTGACAACTGAAATACGAGTATATACGAGTATCAACAATACATTCAAATATGGTTTTCTAAAATAAATATTATTATTTAAGTTGTAGGAGTTATGATTCATACAACTTAATTTTTTTTTATTGCGGTGGTTTTTTAATCCTGTTAAAACATAAAAAAACTGTTTTTTACAAAATATAAAAATAAAAAATCCAAAAAAAAACTCTGTCAAGTTTATCATCTTGTATAACACTTTTGATCTATACAGTACAACTTAAAAGGTTTATTGCAATATTGAAATTTTTTCCAATCATCCAGGATGTTAAAAGGTTTGTATTAGATAAACCAGACTGAGACCCTTTGGATATCATCGGTAATCGAACCCGAAATAACTACAGATGTCTTCAGAATGAAAGCAGCGACTATTAAAAACGGTTTCAGAGTTAGTTTTTTAATAATAACTGACAGTCGTAGATAACAAATCTGCAATAAATGAAAATATTTTTTAATACATGGAATTTTCTGTACTCTGTTAGTATCGTATTCCAGATTCTGGTACCATTCAAAGACTTAGTCCATTTGGATTTATTTATTTAGCTTTATCTTTTAAATGCTTAAAGAAATAACCTGAAGATATATTACATAACGTCTAAGTACATACATTATTTTTTTAAATCGGCTGACATTTAGAAAATCTTGGATTTGAGGCGAATTTTTCATTTCAATTCCAAGTAGACTGCCAAGATATCGACTCGAAAAGAGTTAAGGGAGACAGATGCGGAAATATTGAAAAGGTATATTTGACTTTACTTGAGAACAGGTGAGAATGGCAGCATAAGATAATCATAATGAAATAAATGAGGGTACATGAAATATGAATATTCTTATCAACTAGAATATTCTTATCACGATCTTCGTGGCCAAGTTGATAAGACGTCGCCTGTCTTTCAGCCCGAACCTGGAAAATGGAATTAAATATAATATGTTTTCTTACTTCCCAATTAACAACAAAAAGATGACTTGTATATCGCTTTTTTGTTATATTATTATACTTCAAGATCGCTTTTTTTATAAAAGTTAGCTTATAATCGCACAAGAAATAAAATCAAGTAGAATGATGTCTTATATGCCTAGTGATATGTCCTCCACTTCCCTGTCGGGGTAAGTAGAGGACATATCACTAGGCTTTACTATCTGGACACACATCTTTCGTTTTTTCCACACCCATACACCTTCTCATACAACTCCTACGATTTATCTGACTTTCTACGTTTTCTTCTTTCAAAATATCATTTACTTGATTCAATCATACTTTCCTTGCTCTTTCTCTACCTCGCCTTTCACTTATAGTTGCCTTATACGAGTATATTACTTTTGTTTGTATTTTTGACAAGATGCTCATCTTGTCAGAGTTTGGCCAACAGGGCGAAGAAAGAAAAAATGTATCAAAAATATAAGGAAGCTTGTTACTCAACTTCACAATACCAATCCGATGAATAAAATTAAAAAAAAGGAGTTTTCGAGTTATACTGGGTTGGTGCAAAAGTTCGTCCCACTTTGTATGCAAAAATAGAAGAAACATTTTATTTACTAAAAATTACATTTAATCAATATACTATGTGCCATTCTGATGAATGACCTTTCTCTATCTCTCTGGTATAATTACGCGCTCATAGAAACTTTGAGGTTTCTGGTTAAAGAACTGATCCTGGTGATTTTTCAAGACTTCCAAGGAAGAAAAGTATTTACCATCTAAGCGATCTTTTTTTCTGGGTTACAATCCTAGGATTGGTATGCACCAAGCACTCGATCCCTCCATTTATCTCTGTCATCCGCCAGTCTCTTCATCTCCTGGTAGCTGCCACAGCGCACATCCCGGATCACCCGGTCCATGTAGCTATATCTAGGGTGGCCTCTATAGTTATTGCCCTCAATCATTCCCTCGACGATGGTAAGGAACATGCCTGGGTGCCTGATGTTATGGCTTATCCAACTGGATCGTTGTTGGGCAACTCTATTTAGGAGTTGCCTTGTTTCTCCAACTCCGCTCAATACCTCGTCGTTTCGGATGTGATCTGACCAATGGACTCCGGCCATGCGCCTATAGCACCACATCTCAAAGGCAGCCAGATGCCCGGACTCGCTCTGGCTGATGGTCCACGTTTCACAGCCATACAGCAGCACACACCAGACAAGAGTTTTCACTAAATTCTTCCTAACATTGATATCAATGTTAGGAGATTCAAATATCTTGGATTTCTTGTTAAAAGCAACTCTTGCCTGTTGGACCCTACTTATTATTTTTGCCTTTAAACGGCCATCTTGGGATACTCTGCTGCCTAAGTAAAAAAATTCCCTCACTTGTTCAACACTAAGCGATCTAAATAAATGATAATCGAAGGGCGCAAGGTCGGGAGAGTACGGTGGATGGATGTGTAAACTGGTTTTGGCGCTGGTTGAAGGGGCATCTCCGCGCTTAGACCATGATCTCTTACGCTTAACATTATTATACATAATCCATTTTTCATCACCTGTAACCATCCGCTTTGAAAAAGGAACGATTTAATTGCGCTTCGATATATAACCTTCTTTTCCCTGGCTCCATCCCAACTCACTGTCTGCGAAGACTGTTGGGGTCAGCTCTCCTCGTCCTCAGGTTGTATGCTCTTCTGTCCCGGACTACGTCCCCCAGGCCGTGCCTCTGCATCAGGTTATATTTTTGCACCACCCATGAATTCTTTGGTCTTCCTCTGGTTATTATTCGAGGAAGATCCATGGAGATTGCCTGGTTCACAATGTGATCGGGTGCTCTGCGTCCAACGTGCCCATACCATCTCAATCGCATCTCCTCCATCTTACTGTTGATGTCTGTAACACCTAGGCTTCCACGAATGCGTGAGCTTTTTATATTGTCTCTTAGGGACACACCAGCTGACCATCCTAGCATGCGCATTTCAGCAGTTTCTAGTTACCTAGAGTAAGAGTTATACATCGTCCAGCATTCGGAGCCATAGAGGAGTGCGAGTCTGACAATCGTTTGGTATGCTTTTCCTTTTAACTTTACTGGCATTTTCGGATCATATAGAACTCCCGTCATTGATCTAAATTTCATCCATCCCACACTAATTCTATGTGTTACATCTGCTGCACATCCTCCATCGCTATGGATGAGTGACCCAAGATACTTAAAGGAATCACAATTTGGTAATGTTTCTCCATCCATTTGCATTACGGGAGTGACAGCATTTGTGTTCTCGAGTGGTAGGTACAGACACTCTGTTTTCTTTATGCTCAGTCTCAATCCATTGCCCTCCAAAATTCTTCTCCACCTTTCCAGACTATTTAGCAGGTCTTCATGTTTTTCACTTATTAATACGATATCGTCTGCAAATAGTAGGATCTTTAGGAGATTGTTCATTTCCTGGTTAGTTAAATAGTCCATGACTAAGATGAACAGTGGTGGACTGAGTACCAATTCTTTACAGGAAATTCTGGTGAAGTTCCCGAAGTGCACCTCACTTGCGTTTTCACGTTATCATACATGTCTTGGATGGCAAGTACATACTTTTCTGGTACACTATGTGCTCTAAGTGCGGCCCAAATTACGCTTCTAAGGACCCTGTCAAATGCCTTTTCAAGATCGATGAAGACCATATGAAGGTCTTTCTTGACATCACGGTGTTTTTCGACAAGGAGTCTAACGGTTTGAATGGCGTCTACTGTTGATTGTCCCGATACGAAGCCACACTGGTTGTCATGTATTTCCACCAAATTCCTGATTCTCGAGTTTATAATTCGTTTATAGATTTTCATAGTGTGGGATATTAGCTTGATGCCTCTATAGTTGTCGCATTTCCTGGAGTATCCTTTGTTTTTGTAGAAGGGAAAGAGAAAGCTTCTTCGGAATTCATCTGGCATTGGGGCTCCTGACAATACTTTATTAAAGAGCTTACACAGCCAATTCTGTCCCCGTTCACCGCATTCTTTCCAAAATTCAGTTGGTATATTGTCTGGTTTTACTGCTTTTCCTGTTTTCATTTGACATATGACCAACCCTACTTCTGCAGGAGTAATTTCTACAATTGGCCCAAAGATTTGTTGTTCTGAAGGATATGAGGCTCTCGGAAATTCTTCATTCAGTAGTTCTGAGTAGTACTCTTTCCATCTTTCACATATTTTACTTTCTTCAGTGATTAACTTGCCTTCATTATCTTCTATGTACTTAGGAGTTCTGATCGATTTAGCCCTCTCTTTTCTTTGTGCCGCAATTTTATATATTTTCTGAGCTCCTTGTTGTGTTTCCAGTTCTTCGTATATGTCTTTCATGGCCTCATGTTGGGCAGAAGCTACTAGTTTCTTTGCTTTTCTTTTGGCTTCCCTATATAATAGAAGGAGGCCTTCTTTCTCTGTTTCATTTTCACAGTTAGATGAATTCTTAAAAGCGATCTTTTTCTCCTTAATACCCCTTTGTACATCATCCTTCCACCACCAGGACTCTTTCTTAGTTTTTAGTTTACCTTTTGAAACTCCAAGATGCTGCTTAGCATATTGTATGCATATCTGTGACAATGCCTCCCACATTTCATTTGGGTTAAGTACGTCGGAGTTTTGCACATTTCAATCATCCAACTTTTCATTTTAGATTTTAGTTGTTTGCCTTTTTCATTTGAGATGTTGAACCATTTAATTTTTGGTATCGGTTTTAGTTGGTCTTTGGGCAACGTACGCTTTGGTACAAGTAGTTCAAGCAACACTAAACGATGCTGGGTTGCCAGGGGCTCTCCAGGGATGAATTTGCAGTCCCTACACATTTTCCTCATTTCTTTACTGCACATCCAATAATCTATTTGTGTTGCTGCATTTACGCTTTTGTAAGTTATAAGGTGTTCAAACTTTTTACGGAAATATGTGTTAGCAATCGTTAAGCCATATGCCTCTGCGAAGTTCAGCAGCTCGTCCCCCTGTTGGCTACGCGTCCTATATCCAAACCCACCATGGATTGCTTCATGACCGGTATTTGATATTCCTACGTGCCAATTCATGTCCGCGCCCATAAGAATAGTTTCATTTTTGGGTATCTTTTGAATGAATTGTTCCAGCTTTTTCCAGAATGAATTTCTTTCTTCCGCGTCGCATTCTATTTGTGGAGCATAAGCACAAATGATATTGTTCTATATATGGCGTTACAAACTACGAGTTTTATCATAATGATCCTATCATACACTGCTACGATCTTTATCACATTGTCATGGAACCTTTGGTGTAATACTATATTCACACCATTTCTGGAGTTATTTTCCCCATAGAAATATAATTTATATTCATTATTCTGTGTTTCTAGTTAGCGGCATTTATAAATGTTTGTATTCTTCCATTTAGTTTCCTGGATGCATGCAATATCTATTTTGCGTCTTCTCATAACCTCCGCAAGTTCTTTACTCTTTCCTGTCAACGTTCCCAGGTTCCAAGTCACGGCCCTTAGCTTTTCAAACCTTTTTCCTGGACGAATTTGTTTCCTCTGTTTCACTTTGCTTGGCCCTGGAATCCTGCAAGCTGGCTCTGACATGATGTCAGTCTCTGGATCTGGAGGGAAGGATCGCCCTCGCTGCCAGACAGGGTAGTGCATCTTTGCGAGTATTTTTCCATGAAGTTTCGGTTTGTTTGACTGAGTTTTTATCCACCGATTGTCATCGTACGTGGAACCAGAGTGACCCAACTAACTAGGGGTGTATCCACTGTCATTGGTCATGTAATGCCCCATTATCGGATTAATCTAATGAACCTGGATACCCATTAGCGATGGTGTATGTGACTAGTACCCGAATATATCGAGTTGCCACACCCACCATTTGTGAGCTGCCGCTAACATGCGAGACAGACGCTCACTGCTTCTCACTTTAGCCGTACTTTTGGGATCCCCCGACGGATTGGTTACCCTCAACTTCGCCCTCAAGTCCGTTGCCCGTCGGTCACCGCGTGGAGGTATGAGGAGCATAGTGGGAGAAGCTGTGTCGGTCCAGGCCCTAGGACCAACGTATTGCGCTATAACCACCCGACCGATATATAACTGCAAGCAGAAATTCGGTCTATCAAATTTTTCTCCATTAATCGCCTTGACGCTGTTGACTGGTTGATTCCAAGAATTTCTCAGATTTTTCGAGTTGTTCTATGCCGATCACTTTCAATTAGCGTCAATATTTCGTCGTCATCAGCCTCAGCCGGTCGTCCAGAACGTGGTACATCGCTAAGATTAAAATTGTTTTCACGAAACTTTCTATACTACTTACGGCACGTGAAATCGTCAACGGCACCCTCACCGTACACAGCACATATCTTCTTTTGCGTCTGCGAAGCATTCTTGCCTTTCCGAAAAAAAAGCATAACATGTCGAAAATGCTCCTTATTTTCTGCCATTTTGTTTTTTCCTAAGTACTCGCAAAAATTCCTTCGGTCAAACAACATCAAATCTTTACACGTGTGAAGTTATTAACGCTTCGGTTTTACGATATAACGCCATCTATCGCCAAAAAACGGGACGAACTTTTGCATCAACCCTATATATAGCAGGAAATGGCGGTTTTTTAAAATCCTTATACCCTCGAACACTAGGCGGAACAAGTGCCTGTGTCGTTCGAGGGGAGAAGCACAGCGCGGGGTTCGAACCGACGACCTTCCGCACGGAAGTCGAATATATATTATGAGGAATTGGAAGAAAAATGTATTTTATGAGGAATTGAAATTATTAAGTCTAAATACGATAAATTATAATTATAACAGAAACAATGATACTCTTATGCTTCCTTATGAAATGGATCAGGTATGCCTACAACGCGGATTTAGGAGCTCAAATTTCAAGTTTTCCACCGAGCTATGAAAGATACGGACATCGGAAAAGTCATTCAACAAGATCATTCCGTGTGTAAGTGGTGATACTTTTAATAGCTCAGTTCGTGAAAACGGTACCGAAAACAATTTTTCATTCACGATGACGTAAATTATGTCCGGTACATTAAACAAAAGATTTTGAACCAAAAGGGGAGTTTCTACTTTTCCTGTTTTCAATTTGTATATGTATAAACAGGTGTGTAGATCTCTTCTGACGCTTGAGAAGTAATATACGAGTATGATACAGTTATTGAACGATATGGATAAAGTCATAGGTAAGACCCATACTCTTTGCAATATATGGTAAGCGTTGAAGAAATCGTTTTTGGACTCACTCAACTATGAGGGCGTGTGGAATTCCTTTCCGGTTCATTATATTGCAAATCAGTTAATTATAAAGATATTTCATTACAGAACTGCCACCAAATGACACCTTTATTGCAAATCCCAGAACTTTATTGGCAGATAAACACATACTCTCAACATGAACATCAAATCTAAATGTTCTGTTGGACATTATTTGTTTTCATCTCTTTTAATTTATTTCAGTAATACATGTTTTTTACTATAAATCAATAATCAAAAAAGATGTTATTTTCTTAATTTAGATGTGATATGTAGAACCAATTGGTTCTGCTTGGTGCTTAGTTATTTTATTTTAATATCTAGATCAAGGGAGATGAAATGCCTTATATTTGACTAAATTTCTCCGCAAAATTGCACAAAACTTTCGTATAATTCAGTAATACAATTCAAAATGTGTTGATTATATTATATAATAATAATTATGTTAGCCACATGTGGGAATAAATGTAAGCCTGTTTGAGTTTTCCTTGTTATAAGGTTAAATAAAATAACCGTTGGTGGTATCTAAAAATGTCAAACAACTCAATAGATATCAAGAATGTGAGAAGTGGTCGGTTTTTTTGTGTGAATTCGAATTAAAGGCTTTATAAAAGTATTTACTGTATCTGATAAGATAGCGCTTCTCGATTTATGCTCACTATTTTATCATAAATGTAAGGAGGATATTTAAAAAAAAAATACTTAACTTAATCTATATATGTTTTTTTAATTATTAAAACATTATTTAAAAGATTAATACACCTTGGCGAAGTAAAAACAAAGGCAATTTTTCTTTGGGAAAAGTCTCTCTGAAAATGGTATCTGCCCAAACAGTAACTTGAGTATGAAATCGTAAAATAATATTATTTTTCCCACTCTGTGTTTATTGGTTTGCGTTATATGGATTTAAAAAAACTTTTACTGACAGGTCAGTCTCTAACGTGCCTTTCCAGTTAGATATTTTATTGTAAGGCGCAGTCACAAAGGTTTCAACAGGGTCTCGAGATCCAGAACATAGAAGAATTGGAATTACGTAGCATTGTGTAAACGTGCCTCCCCATTTACATACTTTATTGTTGCGTGCAGTTAAGGGTCAGGAATGCCAGGGCCTGAAGCTGTATGTCAGGGACAAATTTGGTATGTGGATCACCGACCCGGGCTATCTTTTCAGTCAGACCTTTAATTTTTGTTCACATTCAATGTAAACTTGACATGACAAAGCCGCAAGCTAAAGTCAGGAACGAACTTCGAAGATAAATTGACAGTTTTAGGAAATATCATTTTTCCTTTTTGATTTTGTATTATTTGTTACGGTATTCAATATAAAAAAATAAATCTTAAATCTCCCTAAAACGAAAAAATTATAGTATAAATTTTACTAACGAGTAATATAATATATTCTTAACATAATTCGTTTATTTTTTGTTTTGTTTTGTGAAACCTACCAGTCTTAGGACGAGCATATACACCTAGTTAGTCAGGCGAGTGGTTGTATATTTCTTTGTAAAAATTTAAAAAAATTGTAAAATAAAGTTTTCCTATAATTCGATGAAAACTTTTATTGTTGCAAAATTCGTATGTAAGAAGGATATTACAATTTGTAAACCAATAAAATTGGTTCAACAAATTCTATAATGAAACAATCAAAATACCCACATAGGGAAAACATTATTTTCTGTGTATATCGATCAAAATGAAAAAAAATATTGCAATTAAAAGTTATATTTTACATTTACAGTGAATAAATATATTACATAAGGTATAAATTATAAAATAATACTTCTTCGAATCTGAAGATGCCTATTTCTTGTTATTTTGTCAACCAGCTAAAGTATGTATTTCCTCTGTAATATGATACGTCAAATCTGACATCAGCATCGTAAAGTTTGACGTTATTAATGGTACACGTGCTCAGAAAGCTTTGTTATACGAGTGCTATTTGTGTTGTTTACAGTGACTTGAAAAATTAATCTCGGCCGAAAAGGGAATTAAATCGTGAACATTTTCGTGCGATGATTTTTTATGATTTTCGACGTGGACTAACTCAACAACAGCGCATCAACTCGCATCGACTTTTGGTGATGAAGCACCATCCCGGGCCACTGTGTTTCGCTGGTTTTCCGAATTCAATCGTTTTCGTAGTTCGCTCCAGGACGAATTTCGTGAAGATAGTCCAAAATCGGTTGTTGTGCCAGAAAACATCGATGCTGTGCATGAACTGATATTGCAAGATCGTCATGTGACTTATCGTGAGATTGAGGCATGTTTGGGCATTAGTTACACTTGCATACATTTAATATTGCATGAACATTTGGCCGTCAAAAATATTTGATCGCGTTGGATACCGCATAATTTGACAATCACTCAAAAAAAGGCTCGTGTCGATTGGTCCAAAGAAATGTTGAAAAAATTCGATCGCGGTACTTCAAAAGACGTCTATAAGATTGTGACAGACGACGAATCATGGATCTATGCATATAAGCCAGAAACTAAACAGAAGTCGACTGTATGGGTCTTTCAAGACGAGCCAAATCCAACAAAAGTTGTTCGCGCACGATGCACTTCGAAGCAAATGGTGGCTTATTTCTTCGGTATAAATGGTCATGCCGCAACAATGCATTTAGTGGAACGTCGTACGGTCAATTATTAATGGTACACCACCATTTGTTTGCCAGAAGTGTTCGGAGAAATGAGGAAAACCAACCGCCGAAGATGAATCATTCTCCACCACGACAATTGTAGCTCTCACACATCGGCTCACACAAGTGACTTTTTGAGCACTCAAAACATCAAATTGATGGGTCATCCGCCGTACAGCCCTGATTTGGCAACCAATGACTTATTTTTATTCCCGAACATCAAAAATAAATTCCGAGGTCAACGTTTTTCGACGCCCGAAGAAGCGATTGATGCGTTCAAAACGCATGTTTTGAAGTTACCTCATTCGGAGTGGAAAAAGTGCTTCGAAAATTGGTTCAAACGCATGCAAAAGTATATTGATCTTCATGGAGAGTATTTTGAAAAACAATAAAGCCTTTTTCGATGATAAATATTTGTTTTTACTTGTCTGTCTCAAAACTTAAGTAGCAACCCTCGTATCTTCTTCATCGTTGTCGTGCTATTTTTTGATTGAGTATTGCGATTTGACTATAGTTTCGAACTAAATTAATGATCTGCCCCCATTCCTTATAGTTAAGTCCTGAAGGATACTTGAGTGAGAAGTCAGTTATGTCTTTTATTTGGTATATCCACTTGTATAATATCGTTAATTTGCTCGTCACCCATCAACATTGGATCATCATCAGTTTTTTCAGAATATTATCAACTAATATTGCGACATGTTCAATGTATGATTGTCTTCCTACGAGTACATACGAGTATCATTGACAGTATTTTTGTGACATTTTATATTCTTGAGAATGGACAAGTTGGTACAACTTGCTGTCCATAAGATACTAACAGGATATGCAGGAATCATCTAACTCAGTTTTTTATTTTCTCATAGCTTATGAGGTAAATATAAGGTATTTGGGAAAATTTAATGGTGATAGGAGGTCGCTATCTTTCAACATCATACACCCTTAATCGACAACGAATAAAAAAATTCAAAAGTAGCGAATCGAAAAGAGGTTTAAAACTATTATTTTAAAGAATAAATTCAACAAAAAACTTAAAAATCAATTAAAAATATTCCTATTAAGCTTTGATTTATTACAATTAAAGAAAGTTGAAGAGAGATGATTATCTTTACAATCCGAATATTTTATGAACAATCAAAAATGTTATTACAAATGAAGAAAATATGTGAACAGTTTTTATTTTTAGCAATATATTGAATAAAATATATCAATTTTTATTGGTACTGACTTTTCAAGAAGTTAGATTTTCACAAATTTTTCATAAAACACCTCGACAGTCCGCCCCCGTTATGGGCATGGGAAAAGTGTTTTCAGGAATGTTTTTCTTTCTGAAACATAAATCAATTCGGTGCGAGAGGGAGACAGTAATTCCAATATGTTTTACATTGAGAGATAAGGGTTGGGGGGAAGGAAAACAACGGAGGTCGTGTGGGGAGTTGGGGCAGAGAGTAAATACCAAATATGCAGCCATGATAGATATTGCCTTGCTTGAATAAATTAAATATCTTCTGTGGTATTTATATATCCAGTTTATATTGGCAAAATTGAGAATTGTTTATTATATAATATTTGTGATATGAAACCTACAAAAAAAATGTAATTTTGGACTTATTGTAATAATACGAGTATATAGAACATTTTCGAGAGAATTTGTACTGAAAATGTAATAATAACGGAAAGCTTGAATATATTTTGGGAATGAAATATATTTTAACATTTTGTTTCAAATATAGTTTATGTGTGCTAAACTTTGTAGGTACAAATAAATATACCATCATACCAAAATCCTCTTGGGGAATGCAGAAAGGATATATCGTCAAACCTTTCTATCTTTACACAAAGTTCTCACCTCGTCTACACTCATGTCATATATGATTTTGTATTTCTCATACTCCGATCATTTTAGAAGACTTTATTTACTGGCGTAATCAGTACAAAGTTCGGTTTTATCCCTAAACTTGGTAAGTTTAAAAAATATGGTTCAGAAAGGAACCCATGACTTGATTAGCTGAAGGTGTTATACTATTGATTTCATCTGTATAAATTTTGAAAGAAACTTTCATCTTATTTTAAATTGAATGACTAAATTATACATGGAAGTCGTTTGAATATAAAACTCGAAAATGGCTAGTCCTGAAAATGTTTAGTCCTTTTTGTAACACCAAATTTTGATAAACTCTATCAACAATTATATAGAACGTAGAATCTAAAAATTCTGACACTACATTTATAAATATGGCATTTATTTTCGACATGTTGGTTTTGAAGAGTATTAAATATGACTTAATAGATTTGAATAAACTCGTAGTTTGATGAACACTTTATGTACAGTTTTTTTAAATTATACCCCAACGGTGAGATGATGAGATAGTATGAATGTATGTAACATATTTCTGGTTCGTTGGAAGTAATTGCCACTTTACGATAAGTCTGCCAAGTACTTTGTACAACGAGAGTGTAAACCATAAACATGTTTTATAAATGTTAACAATTTTTCTGTGTTAAAAAATATAGATACACGTAGTGTACATGTTTATTATTTCAATAGCTTAGACCCTTTATTCCATTTCTTCTCCGAATTTTTTTGTCAAATAAAATAAATTGGTAACAAATTTTAAAATAATATCAAGACGTAATATAAATTGAGGTTAACTTTAATTCGTTATGCAACGATGATTTCATTACAAGTTTATGAATTTAAAGAAAGTTATGTATAGTATGTCACGTAAAACAGGTATTTTGACATAGATGACCTATTTTTGTATTATTTGAAATTATGGTTCAAGGTAACATTTTTTCTGTTTTTATTTATCTAAGCAAAATGTCTTGTTGTCCGCTTTCAGTAGCAATTTAATGGCATATTTAAAATAATTTCATTTAGCACAGCTACCCGTTTCTTGCCTGAGGGAGCATTTTGTCAATTAGTTCTGTCTCCACTCAAACTTTTTTCCTGAGTAAAGTGGTAAAACGAGCCTAGAACGAATTTCTGTTTTATTTTGGGAATCGGATAATTATATAATGGATGGCTTTTTGTTTTGTTTTCATAATTCTCTTGCTTTTTCATTTTAACAGGCGAAATATAATACATTATATTTAAGGGACAAATTATTCTGTTTTCTTGAAATGAAATATTTTGAAGCAAATAGAAAATTGGTCTTCACAGTGAAAACAGGAACGTTCCTAGGAAATGTAGTGCTCCAAGTCGAGTGTTTAAATATCGAACGTTAAAATTGAAAATGTTCGATCGCTTTCTATCCAATAACCTCTCTGGACGACCTCCGTAATCCAGTTAGTATAATGCGTGTTTTTCGACCCGAAGGTTACGGATTCGATTCTTGGTAGTACCGTTTTTTTTAATACTTACGGTTGTGTTTTCACTTGAGACCTCTTTATACATTTCTAGTCGACAGGAAAAAATGCCACATGGCGATAAACTGGCTAGATTGTACTGTGTACAATGAAAATGTAATACAATACATTGATCCTATTCTGGTGATGCGGTTTTGTAAAAGAGTTAACTTTGGAGATAACTTTGGGTTTAGAACCACTAAAATAAATACGCCACTCGTGGTAAACCTTTAAATAGGCGTCGAAAGTAACTACCACACGCGCAAATTACAAAATATGCAATAGCCTTAAGGCTCCAACTCACAATCAGCTTGGGAGAATTTTCGTTTAAAACCATCGGGTATTGAGTTCGAAACCCTTTGACTTTAAGTATACCACGGAGATAAAAAATATTAACTTGTATGCTCTGAAATAATACTTTATATATGTACTCGTATGTATATGCACTTCATACTCGTATATGTGCAAAAATTATCCACCCCATTTTTTTTATAAATAAAGGTGTGTGAAATAATGAATATGCATACCTTAATCCTTCATATATAAAAAATATCGAGTCAGTTAAATGTTTTTTTCATTCCTGAATTCCGTTTAAAAAAAACATTCCATATAAGCCAATACAACGCGACGTTATTTTTACACAAACATATCAAAATAAATTATGTTTATATGAGTACATCAAAATTATCTACGTATATATATAGCGTTTTATTTTTGAGCTTATCCGAGGTGTATGTATGTAGAATAAGTAGGCAGGATTTGGAATAGCGTTACAGTACAGTATTTAATATTATATACCATAATATTAATTGTATCTAGTGGATTTTTATGAGCATGCGCAGCTATAATTAAGGGTTCAATTTTAGTCAAGACTTCAGTGATCCTATAATTTTTTTAATGTTTGTTCGTCAGATCTTATTAGTTGCCAAGCAGGGGACAAATTGAGTGGACAGAATGTTCGTAGTGAATCGTAAAAATAAAGTGTAAGAACATTCATGCTATGTATTGTAAGATATATTTCATGTTTTTTTTTGTTTGCCTTGAGTGCATGCACAGACAAGATCTGAGTAAAAAATAATTAAACTTTCTATCCCAGTTTTCTAATTTAACTTCCTCCTTACCCCCATTGAATTTAAACATCATGAATCTCACTTTATTTAAATTCCTAATCGCAAATTTAAAAAAATGTTACTATTTTTTTCTTCTTTTAACTCGTTGTGAGAACAAATTAAGGAGAATTAACCCAACAAAAATAAATGACATTTACTATTTTTTTATTTGACAAATTAATAACAATAATAAATACAACACGATCATTCACTTCGTATTGGACGTTGGTTTGTTGCATTGTCGGATCATAATTTTGTATTATAATCTTACTGTTTATGAATTATTCAATAAACAGAATATAGACACTGTAATCCGGGAATTGTTATCATGGGTCTTAAATACTTAAAAAAAAAATTACAAATATTCGATGATGTCTACAAATATCTTTGAAATTTAATTACTCGTAATAAGAATTTAAAAAACTAATAAAACGTATGTTCAAACGAACAATAAATGCAATGTATTGTGCATTTAAAGATAATTTAAGATAAAACTAATATTTGTTTATAATATTATGTTACGACCTTCTTGTTAAAGTTGATAGAACGCTTAACTACTAAATACAGAATTTCAGCGGCAAACTCACATGGAAAAACGATAGCTGATAATTGTCTCGTGTGACATGAAGTATGATAAAAGATATACAAGCTTTTATCCGGTCATCTAACCGTAAAAATACGACTCGGCCAAATTAATCAATAAAAATTGGAGTGCCTGATTGACGATTTATTAATAATAGAAGTGGAAAATATTGCAGGAAATATGGATTTTACCCATGCCTTTATCTCGCATTTTTAATAGATATTACTCCTTTAACGAAAGATCTGCGCATCTGTTTATACATATACAAATTACTAACAGGAAAAATAACAAACCCCTTGTTGATGGACAAACTTTGGTTTAATGTACCTGTAAATGAATTATTCGGTGTTATAATCACGAACTGAACTTTTAAAAGTGCCACCACTCGTGCACGGATTATCCTTGTTAAACGAATTTTCATATATTGATATCTTCTATAAATTATAAATATCTTCAATAAATCAAAGATGAATAAATTTTGTCCACATAACTGAGATACTTCATAGGAAAACACGAGTAATCAATGTTCCTATTGTATATTTTTTATGCTTATACTCTTTTATAGTTAAATAGGCGGGAGATTAAAAAACCAGGTATAAATATTATATTGCAAACAGTTTAATAGAATACTCGGAACCATCATCCCAAGTACAAATACACGTGAAGACACTGAACACCATGCACATAGGACCGAAGTCAAAGAATCGCAAAAATCGAGAATCGCATCAAAAAAATTAATTTTTGACAAATTGAGGACAAATAAGTAAAACTCAATACGGAACTGGACAAAATTAAAGAAGTTTGGAAATACTACAACATAGATTTATATAAATATGTAGAAAGACCATCGTCTTCAAAATGGGATATGTGAGAGCTGGAAATATTACGGAGGAGGTAAAATCTGTCATCAAGAAATTGAAAAACAACAAAACTTCTGGACACAATGCAATACCAACAGAGGCTCTCGAACGTTTAGGCACAAAAGGCGGACAAATTATGCGTAGTATTTACTCTTAAATATGGAAAAATGGCTCCTGGTCAAAAGACTGGACCGAATACATTTTTATTCATCAGCATTATAAAGTTTTTACCATAAAATGCAACATTTATTACACTTTCTTGTTTATATATCATGCAAGTATTATAGTTAAGCCGCATATACTTAAAGAGCGACTAGAACACTATACCGGTTGGCAGAAACCAACGAGCAAGATTTGCTAAACGGAAAGGTAAACGAGAACAAATTTTGAACGTACAAGCTTATTGAAAAATGTTAAGAATTCAACATCAATAAAAAAGGTTTTTGATTGTGTGCGGTGGAACTGCTTATATGAAGTACAAATATGTATGGGAGTGCTACGACATCTCACATCCCTCATCCAAAACCTCTGCTTGGGAAATACAGCAAGAGTGAGGATTGTCAATTTCCTTTCAAGTGGCTTCAGTTTACAAAAATAAATTTATCTGAGCTGTATATTGTCCACAGTACTATTTAACTAGTATGGTGAGAGCATTATGAGAATAGCTCTGGACGATTGGGAGGGAGGTATAATAATTCGTGAGTATTTTGTAAACAACTTTTAATGTGCAGCTGACACCACACTACTTGCACAAGATTATCAGAAAATGGCTGATCTGCTCGAAAGAGAGAGTCGCAAATATGGGTTGGAAAAAAATTGAGCCAGAACAAAGCTCATGATATAAGACTAGTTCATTTCTTAAAGGCGTTGGGTAGGTTAACTGATCAAAAAGTGGTGCACGATTTTATATGTGTTAAGGGGAGCTGTGAAAAGGAAATAAAGAGGCGAATACAAATAACTGAAAGTGCCATGACCCGTTTAAGTATTTCTGTATTTTGAACGCTAAGTTTATTGCTAAAATGCAATGACTCGATAAATAAAATATGGTGAAATCAGGTAATTTTCAATCATGCCAAAATAAAGTTAGTCCGAAATCTAATCTTTCCTATATTCTTGTGCGGCGCTGAAGTATGGAAAATAAAAGCCCGAAAACGTACAAGACTCAATTCATTTGAGATGTGGTGTTGGTATCGGATGAAGAGAATCCAATGAACCATCAGAAAAAAGTGATTATCTCCATACTCCAGTAGCTAAATGTGACGGTGCGCCAGTTTTTATTGTGCTTCCAGCGCATTGTGCTTTTTCTGGGCACATTTCCAGACATCAGATAACCGGAAGAAATTTATCATAATAAGATATGTGCCTGGAATTAGGAGCAGAGGCACAGCGCCAGCAAGATGTATTGACTGAGAGAATCCTAACTTGCTGTTTGCACTTCTATGCAAACGGCAAGTTACCGAAAGGAGTGGAAACGTGTTGTTGCCACCTGTACCACTATTATCCCATAGATCACGACCCTTAGAAATTATGAACGATAGAGCTAAATAATATGCATTTTATTTTATGTCATTGAGCTGAACCTGTATCAAATGTAAAATAAAATAAATAAATAAGTATAGGATGAAGTGGAAATATGTTCTCTCTACATAACCTAATCATAAAGTGACGTGATAGTAAAGTTTTGTTTTTATAATTGAGCAAAATATGACAATGCCTTTCTTACTGAAGTCCTATTTAAGGTAATAACCCAGACCAGCGTTCTAAACATGTAATATTTTTATTTATTGCGCTGATAAAAAAATGATAAAATATTATTTTAAAATTTATGGATTTGATTAATTTATTTAAAAATCTACAAATCAAATTAATGTAAATGTCAGTCCTGTTTTACTAACATATATTATATGAATCCACAGTTTGACAGTGTTTTCAGAGTGAAACAGACCTGTCAGTCCTGTTTTACTAACATACAATATATGAATCCACAGTTTGACAGTGTTTTCAGAGTGAAACAGACCTGTCACTTTTAAAAATTAAAACGTTTGTATATAATCGTATATAAAATTAGCACTCGTATGTATTTTTTTCACGGAAAAAAAAGTATAAAATTTCATAATTTAACTGTCACATATGTTATATCTATATCCCAAATCCTATTTTCAAGAAGAATTACTTCACATAAAGTTCATTTAATTATGAATTAAAATAAAGTTTTATTATATTGTCATAAAATTCGAAAAGAATAAAAATAAACATTATAAAAATCTCCCATACTAAATTTTTGAAATAAAAACAATTTTTCACTAATGATTCAAGTAATTAAAAACGTTAACTTCAAATTAAAATTAAAATAAATCATTTTATTAAAACAATACACAATTGTCATTCTCCAGGATATACTTTATGTTAGTATTATCGTTTCTCATTGTCCAGGATATATCATACTTTATGTTATATTATCGTTTCTCATTCTCCAGGATATACCATACTTTACGTATTATCGTTTGATATCCATTATATATGATTGAAATATGTATTTATTAATGTTGATAAATTAGTTCAGATTAAAAAAATAGTTTGTAATTTTTTTATAACTGACCTAAGAATATGTACCGATTTTATCCAAAAATCAAATGAGAAAAAACTATTACTTAAAATATCCTTTCTTAATGTGGAGAAATAAATAATAATTTATGAAATACATTTTTACTTACGCTGAAATTCTCAAGACATTTTTCAGGTAGGGTTTATTTATTTATTATTATAGACGATTCGTTTTAATTTGGTAAGATTTAATTGAGTAAACATATTATTTTAACGCTTCTGCACATACCCCGTTGAAACAACTTATTCATATCATACCGAAAATAAAATCAAATGTATGAGCATTTATCATTACTGTGAAATTAATAAGGGGTCTAAATGTAATCGGTCACAATTTTTTTCGTAAAAAGTATAATTAATAAATTTGTGTTCAAATTATATATATGTAAATGAAAAGGTTTTATTTTTCAAAATAAGAAAAATGAAGATTTATTCGCATGTTATGTTCTGATTAAAAAAGAAATTTTGTACCACGAGTTGAAATAGAACACGGTGATCACAAAGCTCGACAGACTCGTAAACTTTTTACGTCTCTCGGGCAGTTACATCATAATAGAGATTCGCGGCAAGTATTTGCAACACGATCGTTTCAGGCGAGGGGTCGAATACCACTGGGGGTGAAGGAGCTTCCTGGCTACCCGCTGTCACCCCCGCCCTCCAGCCGTCTCCATCCCTTTCCGACAGTACCCTTGCACTAACCCCGCTTATCCACTTCACAGAGTGCTCGGGTATATATAACGTATCTGCTATGTAGCGTAGCGTCCATACGTACGAGTACGTATCTACGAGTATTATACGATACTTGCATAGAAGGGTTTGTCTTTCTAGAATATCATTATTTTATTTATTTACTTCAATGATTTCAACTTTAAACTGTATTTTTATACTAATTCTAATAAGGGTTTGAGTTTGTGGAAGGTTTTAATTTTATTTATTTTGTAAACATTTTTCGGCAGAAAAGTTTCTTCCTTGATTATTTTATGACCTCAGCGTTAACTGATGTATCTTCTTGCAAATGTGGGAAGAGATGATTTTGTAAAATTTCCATATGATATAGTTAACTTCGGTGATTCATACGTAAACTTAGACGTTTATTTGGAAAATTCATTTTACTTTTTTAAGAAGAGTCGTATTAAAAATGTTGCTTCCGATTTGTGTTCAAAAACTATTATTTGAGTGGATTTAAATAATGCAGAGGAGATTATAGCAATGTTTCTATTGCTTTTATGCATTGTGTCATCTATAAACCAGTTTCTGGAAGCGGTTGTTGGACGACAACGTTCTGATTACTACCAGTATTAGCCGATTTTTATCCATTATTAAAACAATTTACCCGCTTCATCAGGTTTCCACGCTAATAGTATGCATAGACTTCGATTTCTAGTATTTGCTTCTGAGACGAGATTAGTGCAACAGCTATTTTCATGCTTACAACAATATTTAAAATTAATTTGAGTATAATTCGCACTGGATAAGAACTTGATTCGTTTCCAATATCAGTGAAGGTGATGGTGGTGGGAACTCAAAAAATGCGATAATTTTCATCAATACATACGTTGAAGATACGATGTAATATATTAGGTAACTACTTTGCGCGCGTTATGAAAATATCACGTAAGGATATGAAGACACGTTCCGAAGGCGGGACGGGACAAACCTACCGAGAGTGTTTCGTCATATGTGATATAAACAACTCATAATTCCAAATAATCCTTTTTACCTCGAGGAAAGTTCCCTATCTGCCGGGAATAAAATGTATCTTTTGTCCGTGACTTTGCGTCTCACATCATTTCAGTTGAGCTCAGCTCTTTTCTATTTCTTGGATATGAAATTGTGATATTGAACAAGACAAATTTTTTAGACGAATTTTATTTTCCAAAAATTTTGATATATTTTCTTTGTGTATTGAAATCAAACTTTGAGCAACTCAAGTAAAGTACTGAAATAAAATGCCTTCTAATCATCAATATACGTTTCATCAAGAACACCGGGATGCCACGAAACGCCTCTATCCAGGTCGGTTAACAGTCCGATATTTCAGCTTCTCCCATATAAGGCCAAAATTGCAAATCTTCCTATCGTAACTGCGGTGTATGTATAGAACGGGCTTCTTGATTAGTGTCGTATAAGTAAGCATGTATCTGAAGTGAACTACTAACATTGAAAACTTTTAATCATCATCATATACCTATAAGTTCCTACAGGAACACGGAGATGCCAAAAAACGCCTATATCCAGGTTCGTTCACATCACGAAACTGTACGTTTCCCACATTAGCCTAAACTACGAATTTCCATATCGTAACACCGGTGTATGATATACGAGTAGTATGAGCCCATCTTGCAAGAGTTCACGACTAACGAAGAGGAATCAGATACAGTAGGATCTGAGGTTTTACGATAGGCTTGCCCTGTTCAACATTTTATCGTTTAGTTCTTTATCTATGGTAAAATATATTCTTTATATTTTTTTGAGTTATCACCGCTTGCTTTTTTCTACGCGCTTTTATTTGTCATCTCTATAATCTTCGCCAATCAAAGTATGGGTAATCTAATAAATCACTAAATCGACTATTTTTTTGTAATTTTGCCTTTTGTTTATGTTTTATATTCCATTTTTCATCACAAGTAAACTTAGCTGTATATATACTATATATACCATATGCCCGTAACAAGGAAAATATTTAAATGAATGCTTTTTATTGATTTATTTGGCACCATGCTACAATCAAAGGATTAATTATCTCACGACAATATTTTCTAACTAGATGGGCATAAGTTATAAAAATTTGGCACCATGTTACAATCAGAAGATTAATCATCTCATGACAATCTTTTCTTAAATCCATGCGTAACGATTCTCCAGTGCTTAATGTCATAAATTGGGATGGGAATCAAATAATTGGTCAAATTATTTTTCAACAGTTTATTGTAGGGACTCCGAGGCATTTGTTTTTTATGAACACCATACTTCCTCGGGATTTAACCTAAGCATCACTTCATTTGATATACTCATACAAATAAAGTGCAGAACTCATTCATGGTGGAGAAAGTACAAAAAAATATCTACGCTATCTCTATATGAGTGAGTTTGGTGTCTATCCATGGCTTTATCCTACTCAGTTTCTGCTGGGCATGCTCGGGTATAACTCCTTGAGCGTAAGAAGAGATCTGCGTCTCCTGGTATACGTTGTCAAACTCGTTCGAGGAGTTGTGAGCTGTCCAGTATTACTACAAAGATAAGCGTTAAATGTTCCTAACAATTACACTAGACTGCGCCGGCAAGATCTCGACATAAGTTACAAAGATTTGGCAACATGCTACAATCAGATGATTAATTATCTCACGACAATCTCTTCTCGCTAGCTGGATATAAGTTACAAAGATTGTGGCATTTTATGATTGTTACGTTACTTTGTTTACTACAAAACTTGAAACTAAAAATTAAAAGAAAATATGTAAAAGTTGTTTTACTATAATTTAGTTAACACCTCATTGTAAAACAATCTGGTGGACTTATTGCCAGGCGGCATTTTCTCCTAACCAATTAGACGGAAGTAAATAAAGGAAATTATATGCCCGCAAAAATATTTATGTGGTTATATACCTTTACAAAATTTATGAACAATATACATAGAAAAATGAAGATATCATCAATCAAACGATTAAGGAAGGGCTGCTGAAGAGAAAAGAAAAAAATCACAATTGATACACTTTATTTTACTGACTTAAAATTTAGATTTTTTTTCACTCGCTTCTTAATGTATGCCAAAGACAGAGCGAGTCTAACACTGGTTTGTTACTGGTTCCAGAGTCTCACTGTATGGAAAGTAAAGGACGACGTAAAAAAATAAAAGTCAATAAATAATCTCTGTTTGAGCGTAGCGTAAGTCCTTGATCGGAAATACGCTTAATATTTTCAGCGAAATAAGAGGGGGCCGGGACAGTTAACGATATTATACAATAGTTAGAATATGTAAATTTTGAGTCTATTTCTCAAGTTTAACCAGTTCAGCTTCTTCTTGTATGAAGTGATGCGATCGTATTTTCTCATGTCAATAGTAAATCTTAGTCAAACATTTGTAATAAGAAAATAAAAATAGAATGGTTAATAGGGAAAACAATTTAATAGTGACGTAATGATTTTATGTAGCTTTTTGAAGCAAACCAATGAAAATGCAAATCTTATGTCAACTGGTGCTGGTTCCAGAGTATAATGATATGTTAAGTTAAAGATGACATTTCACCACACACATCTATGGATCTGAGACTTGGGTTGTCTACAAAAGGCACATTCAGAATCTGGAAATGTTTCACTAGCGTTTCCTTGGCCACATCCATTGGATCTACTGGTGTGATCATGTCACAATTGAGTTAGTCTTACAACGCTTTATCTGTAAACCTATAAAGGATATAATTGGGGAGGTTAAATTGGGTGGAACGAACATGTGATACGTATGGGCGATCATAAGCTCACAAAACCCTCCTTATATAGGAAAGCAACGGGCAAGCTAAGGGTAGGTGGATATAAACGCAGTTTTGAAGTCGCTGTGGCTCTACATGGCTCTAATGTCGACGATCGGGCTGTTCTCTCACAGAAGATCACAACATGATTAACTTAGAGGAGCAGCTCGAAATTGCCCCTTGGAATGGTGAGGGGGTCTTGGACTACAAGGCCCAGTAACAACAATGCCGAAAGGATGACTTAGGGAAAGAAGAATTATGAACTGGAAATACCAAAAGATAATTTCTGCTTGAACGAAGCGCTCACGTCCATGATCGAAGGGAGGCTTTCAGGGAAATATTGTAGGGCAGCGGAACTATTGTATTAAAAGTGTAATGTACTCGTAATAGTGACAATATACGTATGTACTCAATCGAAGATTTCTTTTAGCCATTTAGTGTTGACGGTATTATGTGATATGGTCATATTTTCTAAAGTTGAATATAAATCATAACCAAACATTGTGTTGTGTTAAAATTTGTCAAGTTGCTGCTCTTAGTAACATCCAGGTATCATATGTTCACACATTTATAAATCGGATACAACTGATATTGTGCGAGTAAATTTTATTTTTAGTAGGTTAATATTAGAAGACTAAAAAATATCATACGATTTATCTAATTGATTTGATCTCATCATGAAAGTGTTGTTCAATGATATTATTAGATATTTAATACATATAATGCGAGTGGATGACAAACATCAAGTAGCCGAGCATTAAGTTTTCAGACAGGAACACTAAAGGACTAATTGTTAAACAAATGACCTCTTTGTACTTGGAAATACTACTGCTACAACGTACTCGTATGTTATTCAAGAATCGAACCAAATCTTCGTGTTTGCTGAACAGGAAAATAAAAATTTTATTGCCTGAAAAACTTTTACGTAAAAATTATGAACAAATACATATGTGCGTTACACAACGTTATCAGGATTTGTTCTATAAAATGGGATGAAAAGGTAATTTATGGTATTATTAATTTGTTTCTCTGCCCTTTATAGATCGTATCGCATTTCGGTTTTGGTAAAAGGCAATATATTTTGTAAATGTTAAAGCGTTTCGATTCACAGTCCCGCTAGGTAAGGTGTCGTATATGTGCTTGAGCCCACGATTTTTTTCTCGTGGAATTGTGTCGTTTGCTTCTTTAGTTTTTGTAAATATCAAATTATGTGTTTTTTTTCAATTTAGTTGTATTAATTCCGCTTTTATTGTGTTTTGTCTTTTATAAATTTGATTTCATTGCTTTTTTATCTGAGTTGTGTGGAATTTTGTTATGTTTTTATGTAATTTTTTTAAGTTTCTATTCTCTGTTAAGATTCCGGCCATTAAACATAAATAAAAATGTCATGTTTGGTTTCAGTAAGTTTTCTATTCAACGGAATTACACTCAATTGGTTAAAGCGTAATAATATTTGCTTATTTTGTATGACGAATAAACAGATGCCTGTTTGTAAATTTTGTATTTGATATTTATACATATTTTAAAGATCAAAACAATTCAATCGAAAATGTGGCCTACCAATTCAAACCATTATATTGATTCAATATGAACTAAAATACTTTTGGCACCGTAAAACACATATTTTATAAAATCAATTGTGAATGTTTTTTATCTATTAAAATTCTTAGAGCAGAGGTAGGTAAATGATCGATCTCGTGACCATGTGAAATTCAAAAAAGATATACTAATATGAACGAATAAAGCAAATATATATTTTGTGTATATACGAGTATATTATATTATATCATATCGGATCAAATATATATTTTATCGTATCGGATCATATCATATATCATATCATATATCATATCATATATCATATCATATATCATATCATATCATATCATATATCATCATATAGCATATCATATATCATATCATATATCATATCATATCATATCATATCATATCATATCATATCATATCATATCATATCATATCATATCATATCATATCATATCATATCATATCATATCATATCATATCATATCATATCATATCATATCATATCATATCATATCATATCATATCATATCATATCATATCATATCATATCATATCATATCATATCATATCATATCATATCATATCATATCATATCATATCATATCATATCATATCATATCATATCATATCATATCATATCATATTATATCATATCATATCATATCATATCATATCATATCATATCATATCATATCATATCATATCATATCATATCATATCATATCATATCATATACCATATTATATCATATATCACCATATATCATATACCATATATCATGTCATGTCATATTATATTATATCACAAGTCAATAAATATGCATAAATTCATGTTTACGTGGTAGTTACAGTGAGCAGTGATGTATCGTTTAGGAGTCGGATATCGTGCAAAGCGCACAAACCAGTTCATTTCGTAACTTCTACTTGACAGAAGAACCTTTCGAAGTTTTTCAGTAAACCGTAATAACTTCATGAAACATTTACACTGTTGTAAAGTGCAGTCTCGCAGACTTATTTCCATATGGCTAATTTCCTACAAAGATGTTAAAATGTGTTATATGAAAAACCAGAATTGAACTATTTTTTGTTAAATCGGGAATCGTTTCACTAAGTAGGCCACAAGGATATTAATTTTTCTTACTTTTGCAATACTTACGACCTCCATGGCTTCATTTGCAAATACCTGCCTTTTATTGTTGCGGATTCGATTCCCTTTTGAACCCAGATTTTTTAAAAGGTTTCCGTCTGCTCTTTCTAGTTAGTTGGATGAGATTACCCCATGGCAATAAATCCCCCCGGTTTTACTGTATAAAACGAAATGGGAATATAATAAAATATATTATGCATGGCGTATTATTCGGAAAGCATAGATTGCAATAACTGCCGTTTTTTATACACACATAGATTGTACAAAGAATTATTATTATTATTATAAAAAAATAATTCAAACTTTATATTTCGAGTGGTATCATAGAAGTTTTCCACTGACCACAATTGATTTCTTCTTTCTTACGTCAAATTTATATCTAATTTTTATATTTTTCGTTTGTTTTTTTAGCTTATACATACAATGTTCTTTGAATTCGTTTATTAATCAAACACAGTTGCAAAAAATGGAAGGGAGAATCAAAATAATCGGAATACTATAGTAAAAATGAAATTACCCCAACGAATATGTGTAGAGAGGATGTGAGGAAAATGAGGGTTTAACAGGATAATATAAGGAAAATATTGGAATAGCCTTTAAGATAAAGAAATATATGGTAGGGTCATATGAAGCTCACAATTTGAGACGGAATATTAAATTCTAATTTGCCATATATATAAGAAACAGATAAATGCGGTTAATCGGGATTTACGATCAGATGTACTGGGATGTACCCGCAAATAAAGTATGTACTTTTATTTTTGTGTTAAGTCGTTATTTTAGATGATTGTTTTATTAAATATATTAAACGACTATATTATTTCATTATTTTTATAATTGAGAACTTAATTAGCCAAATGCATTAAAAATAACATATCAGCAAATGGGATCAAATCCACGACTTTTTTTTTTCAGTGGAGCTGTACTAGCTTTTAAGCAACTGTAAAATATTAAACAGGTTGTGGGTTCGAATTTCACTTACAGAAATATATTTTTTATTTCGTCGCCTTTTTGAGACGAGATATCTAGAAATTTTTTTCCATTAAATATTGATTTTTTTTTAAATTTAATTGGTGAAAATTTGAAGACTTGTTAGAGAAGAATGTTTAATGTAGGATTTCATTTGATCGCTTCTATAATATTGTATTCTTCGACAGCGAAGTTATTTTGCCTAGCGAGAGCAAAATTTTATAGTACCCAATAAAACTTATGCATCGTTAGGGGGAATACTACCTTGATCAAAAAGTTTTAGGACTTTATTCATAAAATCGAAAGTACAAGTTTATTCATCAAAATCGATATGGTCCCCTTCAAAATACTCCCCATCGACTGCAACGCACTTACGCCAGCGCTTGATCCAATCCTCGAAACACCGCTGGTACTCAATTTTCGGTATGTCCATCAGAGCCATCTTCGATTTTTTCATGACATCCTCTCGGGCGCTGTAACGCGTTCCGCGAAGCGGTTTTTTAATTCGGTTGAACAGGAAAAAGTTGCAGGGAGCCAGATCAGGTGAATTCGAAGGCTGCTGGATAGTATTCGTGTTGTATTTGGTAAAAAACTCATGGAAATCATGTCTTTCGCGATTTCAACGCGGTCCTTTTTTTGCATGAAATTGAGGTCTTTCGGCACCAGTTTTGCAGCGACACGTCTGAGGCCCAAATCATTAACCAAAATGTCTTGAGGCCCAAATCATTAACCAAAATGTCAAAAGCAATTTACGTTTTGTAACAATTTCTAACAATCAACAAGCTTTTTTATTATAAAATATATATTTTTGGTATCCACGACCGTGTCTAATGCGTAATGAATACGAGTATTTGAAAAATAAATAGAAAAGGAAATTGAAAATTACACAAATTTCTAGGAAAATAGGAGTAATGAAGAGAATTATCTAGAAGTAAGGGGAAGTGAGATTTTCAGAAAAATGACAATGACAATTTTTTGTACAAATTGAATGGTATCGCCGGGAAACAACATTGCATTCAGACCCATTAATTTAGCTTTCGGATTTAGAACTACTGAACTCGCACTTAATCATCGCCCTTATTGGCATCGCACGTTAAAAGGCAACAAAAATCGCACACATCTATCTAGTGCGCGAGAGTTGTTACCAGATTAAACTTTTTTCATCATTGGGAATGGAATAAAAAAACCCTGGGTGGAAGTCCAACAGCCGACAAAAAGCCAATACATTTGAGATAAATTATGACATTTTTCTGTTACTTACTCGTATATATGCATATAATCATGGAACACATCTGTTTAGGCATGGAAGATGGTAGCAAATTCGAGTTAAGTGAACTGCAAAAGGTGATATGTACACATATACATATGAGGTGTATTTTGATTATAAAATAAATAAAAATTGTTAGGTGTTGTTTGTTTCACACACAATTCGGATGAGGAAAGAACTATGAGATGGCTAAACAATTGAAAAGTATTCAGTTCCGCTTGTTAAAACAATTATAATATAATCAACATTTTTCCTATATTTGTATTCCTTGTACTCGCATTTTGACATTGATAATAAAAATCCCAAATAAATAATTAAAGATTAGCTGTTTTTTTAATTAAATTTTGTAAAAATGTAGTGTATTTCTGTACGACTATTATTATTCGAAGAACTAATTTTTATTCCAAACATTTTGGTATGGTTTAATATTTAAATGGATAATTACTTAGATTATGAAATTCTGCATTTACAAAATGACGCATTTACTAATTTCCATACTTACTAAAAAAAAATTATTATGTTATTGAATTTAAACGATAATGACTTTTGTAAAAACTTACATCTATTTTATTGTACTCACTGTTAACTGAAGGTTTTCTTAATGTCTTCAATTTCTCCATTACCTCGCTTCTTTTTGCTACACCATTTTTACAATCTTTAGTATTCGTTCTATCTAATCTGTAAATTATTTCGGCTTTCCTGCGGGTGAAGATGCGGGTGCGAGTATCTAGACTGTCGTATTATTTTGTTTAAAAGTGTTTCAGAAAAAAAAAGACTGTTGAATAGTATTTATTTCTTTCTCGACTTTTTGTTCACCCTCATAGTTTTCTCCTTCTTCTTAACGATTGGGGTAGCAAACTCGCTAGTCCAGATCTTTATTCATCTCGCTATAAGGTCAACTCTTCCAACTTCCTAATCCTGTTTTTAAAAAACCTCTCTACTCACTTATTTCAATTTCTTTAGGGTGACCTCGTTTCGGTTATTTAAGGTTGCCAGCTTACCCTGTGATGCCATTAACCAATTTGGAAGAACTTCTGTTTCCCTGGTTTGAGATGGATGTAACAGCATCTTTCATTCCTACAATTGATTGGTGGTTGTCGTAGCGATCCTATAATTAAAGACTACGGCTATATCCCCAATACTCCATCTAGAAATCCACGATTATCAGAACCTTATAAGTTTTCTATTAAGAAGAATAACGAGCAGGTAGTTAATATTGAATCGCGATCAAATGGAGTACATTGATATTTCACACCACAGAAACAAAATGTTCAAGTTGAATGATTGATACACGTGTTCGTACTTTATATCTCGAGGCTGTTACCAAACATATCGTACATCACAAAAATCATACAATATAAAACAGTTAATTTAGAAACATTAGTGAAATATCAAGAAAGAAGTAATAATAACAAAATTAACCAAAGAATGCAACGGTTTCATCCCTCTTATTTGAGTCATTAGACCACACACACTTCTGATGAATCGTGATACCAGTTTGACATAAGTGTTGCTTTTTCAAAAAATTACATAAATTCCGTCTGAAGAGAGAACAAGCCTCTAAATAGGAGGTAGAAACACGTGTCGTGGGGATTAATGTAATTAGTGGAATAACAAAGTAATTTATTATTTAATATTCGAATTGTACTTTATTTTATTTACTATATTTTATCAATGGTGTATTGCTTGAGAAACACTAAGGACTCTTGAACAGAAGTTTTCCGTTTTGGTAAAGAAAAAAAAAGACGAGGGAGCTGGATTTCTTAAAGAAAAACCTTCGTATATGGCGATCAAAACAACTTTCCAGTTAACTGACCTTTTGTTATTGTAAAGGGTTCGTGCTGGTCCCGGGGCGTTTTTTATTACATGTAAGGGTTTCTAAGACAAATGCTTAGAGGAATCCCACGCTTAAAGATATAAACTTTCAAGAACAAACATATCAATGCTCGGAAAGCTTAGTTCAATCAATGTGACCGGAATTGACATGTCCCCAAATCATCATGTATAAATAAGCGTATGTAAATATTGTATGCTTTAAAATGGTGAAATAAAACATTTTTAATGTGAATTAACATTTCTTGGATTCGTATAGTACTCTTTAACTTATCAGACCTATTGAACAGTGTGGTCGGGAGACTACATTGTCTTCGACCCCATTAATTGAGCCTTCGGGCTTAGAACTGCTGGAGTAAGCATGGACATCATTGTTCGCAATTACAGGTGTTAGCTATTCTTTTGCAAGGGAAAATGCACGATTCTCGAATACGTCTAGAGCGTACGAGTATTGTTATCAGACGAACTCTTTTATCAGACTGGAACCTTTTTTTATTGAGAGTGTGTATTATTTACACGACATATTGCACATTTTTTCATCTCAAAATATTGTGATGATGGTGTCGTTGTCCGATATATTCTTCCTACCTTCAGTCCACCTGAATAACACCAGCTCACCAATGGTTTGTTCAACATTCTTTGAAATAATTCGTCTAAAGCTTCAGGTTGCCAGGGAATCCGTGATGTGGTCAAGAGGTTAACAATAATGGTTTTCACCTAGATAGTTTTGTTTCGTTTTCTGTGGGCCGGACTAGTTTTACTTTAAGTCTCTTTTTCCTTCTGAATGTATTATTGTACTGGCGCTTTGAAGGTGCCTAAAACAAATTTTTGGTTTAACAAATGTAACAAAACGACGTTTTTAAACTTCTTTTTAAATATTACAATATATTAGAATATAAAAATTTATTAGAATATTACAATATATTAAAATATTACAATATATTAGAATATTACAATATATTAGATAACAATCATAAGAAAATTATCGAAATGGGCAATTCTACTACATTTACGTAAATCATTCATCAACCTTAGTAAATATATATTATATATATTTTTTAAATGATTCCAGTCTGGTTTTCACTTAAGGCCTCTTTAACATATTTCTGATTGATTGGAAGAAATAGCCACATGGCAATAAGACAGTTTCACCATATGCTAAGAACCTTATACTCGTACAATACGACCGTACAGAAAGTTATACAATAAGATCTTATCAAAATATATAAAATAGATGTTTTTAAATTTGTTTAACTTTGAATAAAACTAATATATAGTACTATATGTATGTATATACTCGAACGATTTGACGAAAATTAATAAAAACCATTCTAAAGCTTAAACATTTATCTAATTGATTCCCTAAAAAACTTTATATTAACTTTGTAATTCTTAAACGTATTTGTGACATGTCATTTTATTATACTTTCTATTTCTAATTCATATTATTCACCATTTTTATAACTTCAATAAATCAAAGCTTTTTTATTATATGTAGTCTTTCTACATCACATACATTTATTTAATATTGAACACAGGCATATGAGCGGTCATTACTTATGGAACATGGGCTGGAGTGCACTTTCTATGATGTAAAGATAAATAGATTGAAACACATGGCATATGAGCGGCCATTACTTATGGAACATGGGCTGGAGTGCACTTTCTATGATGTAAAGATAAATAGATTGAACAAGGCATATGAGCGGCCATTACTTATGGAACATGGGCTGGAGTGCACTTTCTATGATGTAAAGATAAATAGATTGAACA
>CATKWJ010000459.1:0-37900 GCA_949825065.1 Odontocerum albicorne | reverse complement strand
TATATATATATATATATATATATATATATATATATATATATATATATATATATATATATATATATATATATATATATATATATATATATATATATATATATATATATATATATATATATATATATATATATATATATATATATATATATATATATATATATATATATATATATATATATATATTTAGCGAATGTATGACAAAAACTTGTATTTATTTGTTCGTTTTTATCACAAATTTTTTTGTTTAAACTCGAGGGATAGAAAAAATTACATGATAATTAATTTTCGAGTTTTTGTTTCGTACTAAAATGTAGTATCCCAGACGCATATCTTATTTAAATTTTTTTAAATATTGAAAAAATGTTACATGAAATTTGTTTTATTTTGTGTAATCTGATGCACTTCAACAAGTATTCAGGCATTACAGATCAAACCGAATTTGTTGATGAGGAGATTCCAAGATAATTGGCAAAGTTATATCTGTTGCAACTTTTCGTTTAGTAGAGTTTTTTTAACTGTTTTCCTTAAAAGCACTGTAGAATTAGCTATAAGCAGCAAATTTATCATCTTCTTCGTCGTGACCTTAATACTGAGAAATGTGACCCATATTAACTGCTATAGGTTGGGTGCCTCCTTCTTTAGTGCTTTCGGCATTTCACTGTCCGAAGAGCTTGTGGCAAAGGTAGGTCCGTAATATTTTTGACTTGGTTGCCCCAGTGCACAGATATTCTACAGCTACTCCTTCAGCCCCTTCGCATTATCAGTGACGATGAGTATTTCCATGTTCTCGTTGCGTGAAATATAATTCTGAAAGCCTATCTGCGATATTAAGCTCTTCCAAAATAGAGTCATTTGATCGTAGATTCGTCCATGAAACATCCAACAATCGTTTCCAACACTATATATCGAACAAGTCTAACCTGAATCTTTCAATGGCCTTTTTTGTCAATATTTCTAAGGCATATAGATATATTGAGAACTATATGGTCTTAACTTGACGTATTTTTACTCCTCGAGTGATGTCTATTTCTCCAAATTAGTTTCAGAGTAAGATCAGTTTTATTAGGTCAAGCAAGGTTACGCCCTATTTTTTAGTAAATCGTTATACAAAAAAAAAACAAAATATTAATCATGCTAAACATTGACGACCTCTGTAGCCTTGTTGGTAAATCGCTGATCATCCACTCGGGGGTTAAGGGTTCAATTCTCATTAGTGGCTAAAAATATAAAATGTCGGATACCAGGCTGGTTAAAGAGTTTGCCTGGTAAAAATACCCGCACAAGAGCTAATGTTGTTGCCTGCCAACGTGTGGTAGTATTTTCAACACGAGCGATGATACAGTGTGAGATCTTCTTCAGCCTCGGGTTAAAAGACCCCTGTGTAATCCAAAAGACTCAATTACTGGGGTCAAATATAATATTGTGTCCCTACCACGCTCTTCAGCATGTCCACATTGTCAATTTGGATACGTTGTGGACTTTTATATGAATGAATGAAATGTTAGAGATAAACATAATATTTTCTAAGTTTTATTAACTTTTCTTTCTGTTTTCAAACATTTAAAAAAATATTCTTGGGGTGATACATAAAAAAGCGACCCGCTTTGGACGAGTATTAAGGAATAAATAATATTAAAACTTGAAACCAAATAATGAAAATTTCTCATTTGTCTGACGATCAAGATTCGCGTTTAAGTAGTTATGTTTTGATCCCATTAAAAAATATCCAAAGTCTGATCAAAAATATCCATATCTTTCAAAAATATCCATAGAATTTTAATTATCGTTAGAAGCTTAATCAGTTGAAACCTTGAATTATCTAGAATTGCCATTTTTTAAACTTGGTTTCATTATATTGACTCATGATATTGCATAACTTCTGAAATTTGGTGGCACAAATCATCCTAGTTTGAGTGAATTGCCAATTTAAAGAAAAATCAATATAGCTAGTAGTAGCTTTATTCTGTCCAATAACATACAAGTACGAGTATACTCGATCATTTTTTTAAGGGAAAAACGAATTATGCAACATATAAATTTCCAGCATCTACGTTTTGTGAACAATAATATTCATATGTAGAAAATTGACTGTGTTTCTGATAATTTGAAAACGATAATACCGCCGACATAACGTTATTTGAACTCCATATTAACACGCGAAGATAGTTTATAATATTTTTTTAAGATTTAATTCAATTTTCACTATTATTTAAAATGATTTGAAGAGAATATACAAAAAATAAATATTTTTGTGAATTGTTGTACATCATTGATTATTTTGTAATAAAGTTATTCTAAAATGCATATTAGAAGTTATTTTGCGAGTTTTAGATGGAATTACATTTTTGTATTTAACAAATATGTAAAATTATTTCTAGCCACCCACTACTACAGACAGACATGAAAATATGGATCACAGGAGATTATTCAAATTCTTAGCAATAAAATTGCAACGAAATTGACATGATGAACTTACCGTATTTTTTAATGAGCATTCTACTCAAACTAGGATTATTTGTGCCACCACATCAATGTCACAGTGCAATTATGGTATATTAGTCAATATACTAAAATATTTTTTTAAATGACAGCTTAACGTTTCAAATAATTAAACTTAAAAATATTAACAATCGGTTAATTAGTGGAAAAGTTCTTCGAAGTAAGAAAAAATGCAATATTCATTGGACGTGTCAAATATATCATTTAGTAAATAACATGTCACGTGAAGGACAGCCAAATAACGCATGATTTATAGTTTCATCATCCAGACCACACTTGTTGCCGGAATCTTCCACAGTACCCATTTTGTAAATGTGACTATCCATCACGCAGTGGCCCATCCGCAAACGCCACATGACTGACACTTCCAACATGTTCATTCTCATTATATAAACCCTTGGTTTCAAATGGATAGATTTTTGGATTGATATACTCGTATATCTAGAACCCTTATTTAACCCAGTTATATTATAATTCAACGCCCATTGGTGCCAAGTATCGTGTTTAATTTTCTTTAAATGATTAGCATGTGCCATTTTTATTTTATGTGTTGTACGAGTACATACATATTTATCTGTTTTGATTGAGTTTTCCATGTTAGTTGATGATGTTCATTTTCGATGTGTGAGTCGCTGAGAGGTTTGTTTGCTTCCGTTTTTATTTCAATTTCGTTTCATTTATGTTTGTTTTTCTTTTATGAAATTGAAATCCGATTTTTTGTAAAGGAAGCGCAAGTTTACCATAAATAAATCAATAACTTGACTAATAATCCAAAAAAATATCACCAAGATGGCTAAGGCAAGAACATTTACATATAGCATATTAAATTCATTGTAATTTGTTTTATCAAACACTGTTTATTCCACTTTTTGTAAGGGTATAACCCTGTCGGTTTCAAGGCTTTCACCTCAGCATCAGTCTTGTTTGTGCTCCTCTAATGATGAGTTGAACGCCTTGAAACCGGTAGGGTTATACCGTTACAAAAAATGGAATAAAAGGTGTTTGATAAAACAAATTATAATGTCTTTAAACCTCCCCAATGATGCCGTAACTATAAACAACATATGAAATCCAGTTAATCAGCGTTACCAAAGCACTATTGTTTGATAAAATAACATTACATGCTAAACATAACAAACATTTCGTCGCCAGGTTTAGATTGTTGGAATAATTTTGCACGTTATGTCGCGTCGGTTGTGCGAATATTTTGATAATTGCTCGATTTCACAATGACACAACGGGAAATTTCAACGATTCTGTTTGAAATTAATCGCGGGAATAGTTTCGATTTCATAATAGGTAGTAAATATTCAGGAATTAGTATCACATCTACCTACGTACGTAATACCATTCCCTTTATTCCAGAAAGTCTTTCCGTAAAGCGCCATTAAGGGATGTAATTGAAATATATACAATATTAAGTGGAATAGAATCAACATTTATTTGATACCTATGAAATTCCCAAACTATAGACATATGGTACCCTTCAACATATCCGAACTGGTAATTCGAAGATACTATTCGAAGATAGCGTTGCCGAGTGACAACATTGTGTTCGGTCTCATTAATCGAGCCTTTAGTTTAATTAATCGAGTCTACCACGAACTTGGTTAAGACTTGTGTTAAGGATATCTGATGACCAGAGGTAGTCCTTCAATAAAGAGACCAAGAAGGACGTTCAATCGGCGTATGAAATAATTATGTGAGTACAGATTTTAGATAGACTATGAGATATTTCGTTAGACGAAATAAGACCTACTTACTTGAGTGCCGAGGCCACGACGTTGTTGGGGTATATGAAGAAGATATATCGTAGAAAAGTTTAATGATGGAAATCATTGCGGAAAAATGTGGGTAAAAAAAAGGCTCCAAAAATATAGGAAAAGTTATTATTCGTAGGTCAAAAACATCAAAGCAATATTTTAAACCCTTTGATTAACATGATAAAGGAAATATTCATGTTTCATTGATATGAAAAAAAAAGTTTTTTTCCGTATCAATGTAACCAGTAGCCGCATCGGTATTTACTATTTACTGTCAAAATGTTTTAAAGACATTCGAATTATTCTAAAAAATAACTTTGTCCAGCATTTACTCGTATATTGATACAAGTAATAATGCGTCAAAAATGATGGAATTACACCAATTTCTTTAAATATGACGCTATCGTTGTCTTTGTGCTGCTTCATGTTGTTGCTTCTCTCGAGTCACGCTTGATTGTTGTAATTTACGTGATTGACTTTTCCCTTTAGCATCTGCAGCTCTTTTTACTAACGTTGTCTTTGTGCTGCTTCATGTTGTTGCTTCTCTCGAGTCACGCTTGATTGTTGTAATTTACGTGATTGACTTTTCCCTTTAGCATCTGCAGCTCTTTTTACTAACGTTGTCTTTGTGCTGCTTCATGTTGTTGCTTCTCTCGAGTCACGCTTGATTGTTGTAATTTACGTGATTGACTTTTCCCTTTAGCATCTGCAGCTCTTTTTACTAACACCTTATTATTATTCTGACCCATAATTATGAGTCTATAATACTTTCAATAAAAATTTTGTCTTTCGGAAAGAATAAATGACGTACATTTCAAGGCTATTTTTAACAAAATGTTGGGTTTAATCTGTTTTGAACAAATAATTGTAAATCTTGACAACAGTAGACTTTGTATGAAACAAAATTCAGAGAAGAGAATATATCTTACTGACAGAAAACTTTAAATAAGCCATAAATATTATAATTATTGTACTCGTATTTACAGAGCAAAAGTACAAATTGTGAATTTAGTGTTCGTATTATAAATGTTGCATTCTCGTTCATTAGCTCTCTTCATTCTCGTTCATTAGTTCATTAGCATTCTCGTTTTAGTATTTATATTTTGCTGTTCAAGAGTAAATTCATATTTTAATAAGAAATAAATTATTTTTCATTGTTATTTTATCTTATATGTTTATAATTTAGGAAGTGTCAAATAATAATTGAAAAATAAATTTGTCCTAACGTTGATATTATTGTAATATAAATTATTACTAGAAATCCGTAACTACATCAATTCTTATTGTGTTACACATGGATGCAGTACAACCGATTTAATAGTGTTTGATGTTAATGCATATTTTCATATAGTTAAGCTCTTCTAACTTAAGGCAGTTCTGATAAGGTAAGAATATGGAAAATTAAGACAACAAACATTTATAATTTGCCTCAACATTTTACTCAAGCATTCGGCCGTTACATGTTTGTAGTGATAAATGCAATATTTGGTATCTTGATAGTTTCAATTATATATAATATATTTTAAAGAGAATACGGCAACGTTACATACTATTTTTGACATATGTATGTGTATTTATGTAAAAAAATATTTTTCGTTAAAGCTTCTCTCCTCTGAACAAAGTAATGGTCCCACAGTAAAATTATTCCCGTTTCTTTAATCAGGTGATGCGTGTCGCTAACGCACCTTTTTGCCCTGAATTTATTATATGTATTTTGTAGAATCTTATATTTTTTTCCTCGCATTATATTGTATATTATGTCCAAAGAACTTTCTATCTTTTTCTATCTTTTTAATCCGAAACGAAGTAAATAGTGAGTCAGACAAAATAAATATCTTGGAAGCTGACTGAATGAAATAAATATCTTGGAAGCTGACTGAGTGTTGCCGCGTTATGAAGACCAATAAATCAGCGGAACAAATGTCGTCAGTCAAGGCAATGTTGCCTGATCGGGAGTTCGGCTCGACGTACTTAGCCCGAATATTTTGTTTGGTCTGTTAACTGGGTCCTTGAATCGATTGATGCGTCGGGTGATATATGCTGCTTGTACTGCATTCGACAATAAATTTTGACAGCAATGTGACTCTGTGCAACTCCGTTGTGGCAATACTCGCGCTCGGTACATAATATACCTTACAATTTTGATGGCGGGAACAAATGTCAGTGACTCAAACTATTCATTGTTTTTAATTTTTTTGTTTGGTTTTTTTTTTACCCACTGTACTATTGAGCTATGTTCCTGCCGCTGTATATTGCCTTTAAACTGTTTTCTTTATCCTATTATTTTGATTTGCCTATATTTACATTCTGTTTTTTTTTTGTGAATCTATTGCTATTTTTTTTCATGATTAACACCTTCCATTTTATAACTTGAGGCAATCCACACTCAATGTAGGTATTTTCTTATTGATTACATTAAAGCTGTGGAAATAAATTTATATTTTCTTTTTTTTCTCTCTTTCACTTGTCTGAACTACGTTAAGTGTTACTTTTATATTTGTTTCTTGTTTCCTTTTCTCTCTCTGTATTTGTATGTATTTTTAATGACTTGCATTGTAAGTCTCTAAAGTTTTTGTAAATTTTCTTTTTTTTTTCGAATTTTGTGCTTGTTTTTATTTCTTATTTGTGACCTTCAATCAACTAGACAGGGGTACGACGCGTGACAGTGGAATAAATTCGCTGTTTCATGGCTTTGTGTTTCTGAGCTTGTTTTTTTTCGTTTTTTTTTTTTTTTGAACAAATATTTAATGTCATCACCACCCCCCCTTATCTCCCGATGATTCCATAACGCTACCTAATTCTCTTACTCTTCTATCTACTCCCTCTTCCTTTCCTGAATTCCTATCTACATTGGACACGTCATCTTCAGACTCTTCAGATTTCGCTGATACAAACCCGCCATTACTTTTGAATAATCATCTCCGCTCTGCTTTCTCTACAGCTAACAATGACTTTCACGCATGCTATATAAATGCCCAAAGCATACCCGCCCATTATTCTGAGCTGCTCACCTCATTTCATGACCAGCCTGTCCATGCCCTGCTGGTTAGCGAATCCTGGATGAAACCATCACTATCAAACTCACTTCTTTCTCTTCCGAGATTCCATCTAGTTCGGCGAGACAGGGTGGGGAGAATGGGAGGAGGAGTCTGCATATATTTGAGGAATAATATAAATTTTTCTATCATTTGTCAATCCCAAGCTCCTTACTCTGGAGGCCCAGAATATTTATTTATATCCCTTCACTACAACTTCATTAAATATCTCATCGGAGTAATATACTGTCCTAATAATAATTATATTGACGAGTTAGAAAAACTTCTTGAAGATCATACTCCTAATTTCAATACCACTCTCATAATGGGAGATTTCAATACGTGCCTTAAAAAAAATGACGGCTGATCTGATAAACTCCTGAGAATCGTACAGTCAATGAACCTCTCAATAATGCCCCTAAACTGTACACATGTAACAAGAAATTCCCAAAGCCTTCTAGATTTAATTATTACCTCAAATCCTTCTGCAGTTCGAACTCATGGACAAATTGATGCTCCAGGCTTCTCGCATCATGATCTGATATATATCTCACTGATCAACCACGCTCCGAAACTCTCAAAAGAGAGAAAATTCCTGAGAAGCTTTGGACGCGTCGATAGGGACGCCTTATTTTCCGACGCAAGCGAAGTTGACTAGGCGGCCATCGAACAGTTGGATAATATACAATAGATAGTAAAATAAATCTATTCAACACGTTTTTGCTAGAGCTATGCGACAAAGACGCTCCACTTAAACTTACTAACTTAAAGTATAGACCTGCCCCATGGCTGACTGATGACATTAAAAAAAACATGACTAGACGTGACAAAGCGAAAAAAAACTTCAAATCTAATCCCAATGATCAACTATGGGAGATTTTTCGATGACTTCGTAATAAATGTACACAATTATGTCGGAATGCAAAAAGAAAACGCTGTTTTACGCTACGCCGAAAAATTCATGTAATGCCTCGACCCAATGTTCCTGAGCTCCACTTTTCGGAGGTTGATGTAGGTGAGGTTCGTCGTATTCTTTTGACTATATCCTCAAAAGCGATGGGTGACGACAATATTTCGATTGTATTCATCTCCTTCATTATCGATGCTATTCTTCCTATCATAACGCATATTATAAATTTTTCTTTGTCTACTAGCAGCTTTCCTAGTGTATGGAAGAAGGCTCTAATTATTCCGAACCCGAAAATTGACTCACCCACGTCATATAAAGATTTTAGGCCCATAGCTATTCTGCCCACACTATCCAAAGTTATTGAAAAAATTGTTCATATACAAATTGACTCCCACCTTAATCAATTTGAATTGTTTAATCCATTGCAGTCAGGATTTCGTCCGGGACATAGTACCACAACCGCACTGGTCAAGATAACAGATGACGTGAGACGTGGAATGAGCTTTAAGCAGCTGACATTGTTATGTCTACTGGATTTCAGCAATGCATTCAATACTGTAGACTTTGATCTGCTTATGGCTCGAATGCGTTCATTACGATTCTCTGAATCGGTCATAGTCTGGTTTTCGAGCTATTTAAAAGGAAGACAACAATCCTGTAAATACCAAGAGCGTATATCTGAATGGACTGATCTCTCTGCAGGTGTTCCCCAAGGTGGAATTCTCTCTCCACTCCTTTTTTCTATATTCATCAACCCAATAACATCGTCTCTTAAATGTTCTTATCATCTGTATGCGGATGACCTGCAGATATATATTCAATTTGATCCAAATTTCTTTCACGCGGCTTTGAACAATTTAAATGCGGACCTCAATCGATCTCGGAGTGGACTGGGGAGCATGGCTTACTCATAAATCCTAAGAAGTCTCAAGCGATCCTTATTGGCAGCCCTCAGCTTCTCGGTAAATTCAACACTGACTTATTTCCTCCAATATTACTTGATGACTCTATCATACCATTACATAAAACTGTTAAAAACCTAGGAGTGCTAATAGATAACACTCTCTCATGGCGAGATCAAATAAATGAGGTAAGCCGAAGGATCTTCTTCAGCCTTCATTTCCTTAAAGTGTTGCAAAGATTCCTTCCAACTAAAACCAAAATTTTACTCGTACAATCTCTGCTCATTCCGATTCTGGACTATGTGGACGTATGTTACTTGGATGTTACAGAAGAACAGCTGGACAAATTACAGCGTCTTGAAAATGTGTGTCTAAGATTTATTTTCAACCTACGAAAGTACGATCATATAACTTCATACCAGAAGGCATTGAACTGGTTAAATGTTAGAAATAGACGCCAAATTCACATACTGTCACTATTGTATAATATCCTTAACTGTCCCGCCGCACCCTCTTATCTCGCCGAAAATTTTCAGCGTCTTTCCAATCATGGATTAGCGCTACGCTCAAACAGAGATTGCTTATTGGCCTTTCCAGTTCACCGCTCCTCTTTCTTTACGTCGTCCTTTACTGTCCATGCAGTGAGACTCTGGAATCAGTTACAAACCAATATAAGACTCGCTCCGTCCTTGGCATGCTTTACGAAGCGACTTAAAAAACTCTTAATTTCTAGTCAGTAAAATAACGTGTTTCATTCCTGATTTTTCTTTACCTTTCCTCTCCACCATCCCTTCCTTTCCTTTTGATTGATGATATCTCACTTTATATGAAAAATAATGTTCGGGTGATTGTCCGTCTTTGTGGGGTTCGTGAGCATGTTCTCGCGTATATGTTTATGGATTTCGTGTGGATGGATAGTCATTTGAATGATTTATGCGACCACGTAACTTGCTTCATTTACTTTTGCCTGGTTGGTTGGAAGAGATTGCCACCTGGCAATAAACCCGCCAGATTGTATTGCAATAAAAGTGTTAAATAAAAGATAAATTTGACCAGACTCGTACAAATCAAAATAAAAATGAAGATGGAACTAAGCTGCTTTTTTTTCGAAATGCACGAACTTCTCAGCAACAAAAAATAACATGTCGACAAACACACGTAAATTTGGCGTGCTTCTAAGTTTTTGAATTGTTGTCTGCTGTTGAAATAAGGGAACTTACTCGGACCAAAACAAAACAAACTAGAAACTTTTGTAATGTGGTGTTATCGAAGAATGCTAGGAATTTCATGGGTTAATCAAGTCTGAAATGATGAATAAACTTTTTTTTCTCAAAAATGGCAATTTTTTTTTCTATCCAAACATCACGTAAATAAACTAAAAAATATCAAAATTGCAAATCATGAAATAATATCCATCTGCTTATTTTTTTTTTGAATTGACCCAGCTGTTTACTTTACACAGCTTTTTTTCAGCCACCTTTGCAGAAGCTAAAAATTTTATTCAAAATATTTTATATTATCATAAAAACCTCAAGGGAGATTTGTCGTAAAATGTGACAACAGCGGCGTATTCAGATATATGAGATGGTGTAAATCAAACCACGCCAAATCCATTGAAATATAATAATGATACAATTGACTGGTTTTCATGTAAACTCACTGATTAAGTAAAAAAAAACACAACGCTAGATTTTGATAAACCATAATTCACTTTTGATGCACCAACTTTTAATTATGTGAGCAAAAGATATATATAGTATGAGAAAAACTAAAATCGAAGGAATCAAATACTCGTAAGTGCTGTGGAAATGCGTGCTTTAAGAAGAGTATGTAGCATCGCGATGTATCAACATAAGCATTATACAAAAATACCGTTACACATAAAAATATTGCATTTTTTTTATTTGTCTTAAACTTATACACTTTTGATTCAAAAAAATTAATAGAAAGTATTTTTGCAAACACTTTTTTAAATGTTTAATAAAACTTTTCACATCTTTTTTATGTTTTTCATATATTTTACCAAATAAGAATAAAATTTCTTAAATATATAAATCTTGTAGATAATAAGTAAGGAGCGTAAATAAGGTTTGAATATGTGGAAATAATGAATGAAGAAAGAATGACTAAACGAGAATACAAGTCAGAAATGCATTAAAGAGGTAGATTAGATTTTGAAAGACGGTAAAATGAGAAGCATAACTAATTAAAGGTAGTGCACGATGCGATAAATAAAATGAGAAGCATAACTAATAAAAGGTAGTGCATGATGCGATAAATAAAATGAGAAGCATAACTAATAAAAGGTAGTGCATGATGCGATAAATAAAATGAGAAGCATAACTAATAAGAGGTAGTGCATGATGCGATAAATAAATATTGAGGAGGCGAAATTTGTGTTTGGATAGAAAAGTATCGTTTGTTATCCGTGCCTACACGTACCCGTTTGTTCTCTGTGCCTACCCATGATTTTTAATGTCAAAAGTCAGTTGTTGTTAATATCACTAATATGGAAAATTATTTAAAAAATATCAAACAAAGCATTGGCTAGTGTTTCTTATAGTATTAAATCGGTTTTAAACTTTAGAATGCTTATTTTAAAAAAAACGAGCTTTTACTTAATAAAATATGTAGATTTGTGCACGCAGATAATATGGTTATGTGTGCTTAAAATTAATTGCGATTTCAGAGATATGATAAGTTAGTTGTATGAGAGTTACCTCGTAAAATGTTTAAAATCAATGCAGTAATAAAATGAGATGTTTATATAAAGAGGTGTTGCAAAAAGGATATGTGACATATGGGTTAACTCAGGGAAACTAGATCAGATTAATGAGATCTGTTATCTGATGGTATATTTACGTGTGATGGGCGAGTTAAAAAGGATATTAAAAAAGGGTAGCGGCAGGGAACAATGTAAACAGAGAACTACATGTAATATACAACAACCGCCCTATATTAAAAGAAGCAAAAATGATAATAACGTATGTTGGTGCCCACCTTGACTTATGGAAGTGAAACTTGATCTTGTCAGAAGAATAAAAGTAAGATGAAGGCTGTGGAGATGCATCCACTAAGACTTGATGAGAAATAATTTTATAATTAAATAAGAAATAACATTTTGAATGTGAAATGGATCGGGTTTATTATGATTTACACTGATGTATGCGGTGGCATTACGTCAAAAAAGCACCAGAATGAAAGAAGAAAATGCGGTGGGTAAAATGCTCAGCCAAATAAGAGAAGCTGAATGCTCACCTTCAGAATGGAAGAGGACGTGACAACGCTGCGCAGATGGGCCAAGAGAGATCACTTGCGCTCAACAACTTTTTGATGTTCAGTATTAAGGGCAAATGGCGGCAACAATGGAGGGGTCCTTCGAAAAACTTTTTCCTTTTTGTGAAAAAAAAATGAATCGAAGAACTTTTCTTTAAAAGTCTCTTACCCTGCTAAATAACCAAGGCACGTTCTAGAGTTTGTCAACTAGGCTGCTCTGCGAACAACCAAAAAACATAAATTTCCATTCATTCAAGGGTGGCTAAAACGTGAAATTGTAATTTGATTTATTGTTGAAGCACAAATGTTGTAGCTTTGTTTAAATTATTCATATGAAACGATTAAAAATACACCCTTATAAAATCTAGTTTTTTCAAATAAGAAATTGATGAAGACATGAAACTAGGTACTCGTAAATCACATTACTTTAATATTTATAGAAAATATCTTTCTGTTCTGGATTGTATTTTTTTGTGCTTCATTAGGCATCATACTATTCTATTCTAATATGTTATATGGAAATTAATTTCGAATTTCTCAGACGGATGTTGTTTAGACAAAATTTTCGTTATTTACTTCATTCCATGTTTAGCGCATTTTTTTAGCCATTGTTTATTCAAATTGCTTGAGCATTTTATTGGCATTTGAAAATGGAGCAAAACAAGTTGTTTTTATGATGCTTGATGCTTTTTTACTATCTAAGGAAAAATGAGACACAAAAAATATGTACAATGTATATTAACGATGTATTATAGTAAGCAATCGTGTGTGTCAAATGTGGTTTAAACAATATGTTGATGGTGTCCACTTGAAGTAGGTTTCCGCTGTGGAAGGTCGATTACAACTAATAACGCCCAAATTTAGGTTTTAATCGAGGATTTTTTATTTCTTTTAATTAACCATCGTTCTTCTGTAGGAAAGTATGCTGAAACTATATTGAAACTATCATTCACGAACATTTGGTACAATTTGCCGTCTGAATTTTACCTAGAAATATGAAATTACTTTCTAGACAACCAATTTATATTATAATTAATCGTACGTCAAACTTTCATCGATTAGATTAAAAATCGAAGAAAATTTCAAAGAAATGTTCAAGAAAGCTTCATTTTAATAAGAAATTTTCATTTCCAAGTCAGTAAAAAAGGTTTAACCCATAATTGAAAAGTAACATTATGCTATTCGTATTTATGATAGATATTGGACAAGCTTGAACATGATGCGCGATCGCTTATGCGTAAAAATAGATTTTATTCTTTTAAAAAAACTTAAAATGTGGTTACTGGTTTTAATTATCAAATGCAAATTTTATTTCTGTGTTACAAAAAGCTTGCAATTGTTTTTTGTATAAAAATTCGATTACATTAAAATACCACTCAAAGTCCTGGAGGCCATTACAACGCGAAGCTGTCGAGAGAAATAACCATTGAATAATAAGGTAATTAGGTTGGAAATTTGCTCTGCCTCCGCAAGGATTATGGCTGGTGCCAGCTCTTAACGCAAAAGCCGAATTCTCGCTCGAATCTGTATTTGTAAAGCCTTAAGTCAATAATAATGCCAGTCGGGTGGCGGCATTCACCGTGTTATTCTGATGGGTCATTTATAATCCACCCATCGCACCCCGCATCGAGGTCTCTCGGCATCTTGGCCGGGCTCATCACTGTATAACTCACGAGCTCTGCCCGGTTCTAATTGATGGTTTTGTAAAACGATCACTTTAAACTATTGAAAGATCTTTAATTTAGTCAAACAAAGGGGGATCAAATGATTATTGGTTAAGGTCAAAACTCACTTCATTGAATTTCAAACATAAATGCATCTGTCATGAAATACCGCCAGGGAATACAGGCGAAATAAAACGTTTAATAAATATATATTGCATATATTGTATAAAGACTAGAATAGAATAATTATTTTATTCCGTATTTCCATATGGGCGCATTAAGCTAAACTCATTAAAAATATTGTACACTTCTTTAGTAAGAACCACTTTTAATTATAATTCTATAATATGGCCACGCCATTACGATGTCCATGTTTAAAAAATTAAACGCATATAGCGGAAGTTTTGACGTTTTATTAACTTGAAACTGCAGATCTAATAATTGAGTTGGACTATGTATAATTTATTTACACTTCATTGTAAAAAAAACAATCTGACGGACTTATTTCCAGGCGGCAATCTCTTCCAGCCAACCAGACAAAAGTAAATAAACCAAGTTACATGGTCACAAAAAGGTTCAAATGATTATTAGTCTTTATGAAATTTATGAACATACACATAATAAACGTAAAAGTTAGATATCATCCATCAAAAGAAAAAGAAGGGATGGTGGAGAGGAAAGAAAAAATAGGAATTAAACATGTCATATTACTGACTAAATTAAGAGTTTTTTTCGTCGCTTCTTAAAGCATGCCCCAAGGACGGAGCGAGTCTAACATCTATTGATTCTTACAGCCTTGTGAGATGAGAGAAAAATGTTTGGCAACATTATATAAGTGTTAGCTCGTATTTCAATTATTGGAACTAACTCAGCTTGTTATATTACAGGTTATTCGTAGGCCCACCCGGCAAAATATTTTGTTTCATTGTAAAGTGGTTGCAACTAATTATTTATACATCTCATGCATAACGAGACTGCACATATCGGGAAATCAATATAGTCATTGTATGTGTTTTTATCTGAATTACTTCTTAAAAGAAGTAAAGGAAATAATTTGTTTTTGCCGGGATGAATTGATTAAATTGTATTGAATCGCTTTATAGTATTTGGTTCATTCTGTACTAGTCATCTATAACACTGCTTATTCGTCAACGTTTAACTTTATTTATTTTTGTATTATCTTTTGTATCGAAAAGATCATTTGGCCATTAATATTAAATAAAAATTAAATTTAGAAGGTAATTTTTTAACGTGTTGCAGTCTGGACATTGGTGTTATCTGTGAGTGTTTTCACAGCTTGATTTCTGAATTTAGGTGAAAAACAAAAACTTCTATTCCGTGTGACAACCCTGAATGGCGTATGTGTATGTTAGCGATGCAAGGGTTCCGGGTATTTTCAATGGACTTTTTCATTCCGGAGTATCCTTTCAAATACCTCAAGAGAAAAGTTACACAAAGGAATGGAGATACCGCAAGATTATCCATAATGACTGCATGTCTTCCATTTTTTCATTTCCAGGAACTAGAAGTACACATATCAGAATCCGAAATTATTTCATTAAAAAGTTTTATCTTCAAACTCGTTTATCAGAAAAAATTGAAACATTTTAAAATTTGTGGTATCCGAAAAAAAATATTTTGTTTCTCGATTTTTGTGTAACTTACAAATTATTTGTACAGCTCCTGCATCAGGTGCATGCGGTCAATCAATATGGACATTGTATGGACTTTCATGTGACTTTGACTAATTACATAAGTAAAGTAAAGAAATAATTCTTGCCGGGATAATTTGAGTGCATTGTGTGGGTATGGTTTATTATTATGTTGGGTTCGTCTTTTGTTCTGTTGTATAACAATGCTTAGACTTCAGTGTTTAAATTTATCAGTTCTTTATACCGTAACATTTTGTATCGAAAAGGTCACTAGACTATCGAAATAAAATAACATACCAATAATCTTCAAAATACAACTCACATATGTCGAAAAAACACAAAACCCTTTTTTCTATTGTCAATGAGTGTTTCTAAGTTTTTTTATATGTAAGTGTATATTTGGATTTTGAAATTATCTTTCAAACCCATATAGGTAGGTACTATAAAAGTCTCCTAAGTTTAAAATTACAAATAAACAACTGTACCTAGATAAAAATTGACTGACCGCCTGTAGTCAACAGTCAAGCATATTCAAGAAGAAATCTTATTGAAAAACTCTTATTCATTTCATCTCATTGATAAACACTTAACGTATAATAATTTAATGTTAGAAAAATTAAAAAAATTGATATATGAGGTAGAATTTGGTAGCTAGTAGAACGATAACTGCAGGAGTTTCCACTACAGTTCATATTGCATCAGTTCATATTGCATCAGTTCAAATTGCATCAATTCATTCGAGTGTGGTATTATATAATATTATTGAATACACAATCACCGACTACGATGCGGGAAACATGCTAAAGGGCATTTGGTTTAATAGATTTGGATGGAAATGGTCTCGATTCAATTTGCTACATGTTTATTCGATCAAAATATGTATCTAAATGTTGGATAAATAATTTAAATGTAATGTTAGGATTTTTTCCAATCGTTTTATATATGTATTTTAAATTTTTCTCAATTGATCACAAAGCGTGAACAAAAATTTATTTATTACAATTCTATTTTGAATGGTTTTAATAATGAGGTTCAAACCAAAATGAATTTTGTTTTATAGATTTTGAGGAAATATTGTGTAGATAAAATTTTTATTCGTTTATCACATCGAATCCGTTTAAATTGGTGTATTTTTAAATGTTTCATTTTGTAAAATGACGTGATTCAAATAATTTATGTCGAAATACGAGTATCACATCACTTTTAATTCTTCATCGCGTGCTCAATTATGAGCGTCGTTGTTTGCAACTATATCTGGAACATTGTGTACTACTTGTCTCTATCATTGACGGTCTTAGGCTATACTGAATTAAGCTTCAAAAGAAGACACTGGCATCTTCTTCACACGTCCCATCCGTCTTATAAAATACCTTCCTCTTGCTCGTTTTCCCTCAACTGTCCCGCAAAAATCAAATTCTCAAGACTTTCACTGTTATTTATGATAACACGTCCAAATGATGATTGAATTATTTTCCTGCATATTGTTAAAAATCTTTTGGTGTTAATTTTTGGATGACAAAGACGTTACTTCGCCTTGCGGTGCATGGGATATGGATCATCCGCCTCAAATACCACATAAATATATTTTTATTTCCTTTTAAATAGTTAACATTTTTAAACACTTATATTAAGTAAATAATAAAATATATTTTGTTTTAGGAATTTGCCATAAAATTCCAACCTCTCAATTATTTTAATGTACGACTATATTAAAGTTATAATATCTGTTTAAAAGTAAGTTTGAATAATGTTATCTCAAAAATACTTTCAATATTTCCGTTAAAGTATATAAGCTTTAAAAATGTTAACTCGACAAATATCTTGAAGATGTTTATATCCTTTCATCCTTTCGATAATTTTGAAACAAAAAAGAACAAAGCTACATGTTTATTCAGCTTTGTTAATATATGAGTGGATTGATATCCACTCATATATTTTAATTCACACAAACTAATGATATTACATCATGTTGTTTATAGTTAAGGCATTAACGTTGTGGAGGTTTAAAGACATTGTAATTTATTTTTTATCAAACACTGTTTATTCCACTTTTTTGTGACGGTATAACCCTACCGGTTTCAAGGCTTTCACCTCATTTTCAGGGGAGCGCAAACAAGACTCTTGTTTGCACTCCCCTGAAGATGAGGTGAAAGCCTTGAAACCGGTAGGGTTATACCGTCACAAAAAAAGTGGAATAAACAGTGTTTGATAAAAATAAATTACAATGATATTACATCAGTATATATTTTTTAATACTGTATCACACTTTTATTGTATACAGTAAAAATTGGTGGGTTTATTGTCCTAAGAAAATTCCTTCCTACCATCTATAAAGAAGTTTTAAAAAACCTTGACTGCAATATTTTTTTTTAATTGTTACCATCGGGAATATATCCTGCAGCATCCAGCACGTAAGACAGGTGTTTTATCAACTGCTTACGGAATTGTTTGTTAATTTTGTTTCAAATATACTACTTCTCTCCACCCTACCACCAACTCCTTACGTGAAGCATGCTAACACCACGATTTCCCTCCACCTAGCCCTGGCTGGTGTAAGTTGTCTAGCTTTCTTCCGGTTATGCCAGCCTCAAATAACTTCACTAAATCCGATCTTTAGACAATCGATATCGGTTTACCAGACAGTGGTAGAAGTCAACAAGTGGTCAGACTCTTTTTCGATTTAAAATTATATAAAGGAGTTTACCGTAAATAAGAATAAACACTCAATCAAATCTTTGTGAGTCATAATTCGAGGTTAGCTCAGCGGTAAACGAAAATGAACAAGCTCTCTTTTTATCTCAGGATTCGATGGGTAAAATACTAGATATTCTCACGAAGCTGATACCAGCAAGGAGGGTAGTAATTATTGAAACACATGTAATAGATTGAATAAAAATTATTTATTATTGCTATCTGATCAATGACCTCGATAGGAGTAGGTAGGATTTGAATAAGTAACTGGCTCAAAAACTTCCCAGATTGGAGGTTAAGTTAAAAATCAATTTTGGATGAATCGCTCGAGGAGCGTCGATCGCACAAGAAACAAGGTAAAATTGGTAGTAAAATCAACAATGAATACAATAAAATAAATTCACCATACCTTATATATTATTATGACGTAATCGACGGCTTACGTGTCCATTCCCCCCCCCCCCCCCCGCACATGAAGTCCAGGGCAGAATACTGGTTGCTTGAAGCGTGGCGGTAGCGCAGGCGGTGGGCCCCTGATCCGCGTGTGGGACGCGGAGAAAATTCAAAGATGACAGGCGGATAATTCTCCAGGAAGAGCGTGACGGCAGCTGAGACCTTCCAAAGTGGTATCAGTGAAGGCGGAAGTATGACGCAACAGGCATCTGCGTATTTGGCTCCGGTAATTATAGAAGCCGAAGTAGAAAGGGATCAGATCCTGACGTAACAGAAGCAGCTTCTGGATAGGGGAGAATTCCTGGTTGGGAATCTCACCTTAACTGAATTTAGAGCTATTTGAATTAGGCTCGAGAGTAATTATTAAATAAAAGAATTACAATGTGAAACAAACGGGCGTGAACCCTGTAGCTATTGGTTCGGACCCGGGAATGGGCTCTGCGGCAGGCGACCACCCTCTTTATAGCCAAGTTTTGTGGAGGGGATAGGAGACGCCGGCCGAAACACCTGCAAAGAGCGGTATTTCATTGAAAGTTCAAATGTATTGACGCGGTCAATTGCCGCCTCTATTTAATAATATTTTTTTTTTCCCTTTGACCATGGAACATTACTTCTAGAACAACGCAGAATTTTGTGAATATTACTGACCTAGCACTAGCAAACGGCCGGAATTAACGACAATTGAGACTCTCATAATTTGCAGGCCGGCCACTATCTCGAGATGGCGTCCGACGAACTTTGCGGGAATCGATATCCATTTAGACTTTAGTAAATTAAGAAAAATATTCCTCACAAAGTTCAAAATACAGATGATCAGGGTATACGACAAAAACTCAGGAAAAATAATCTTAATTTAAAAACGGACAAAAATATTATGTCACACCCATAGCACTTCATTGTCCACTATAGCATTAACTTATTTGCAGTGAATGGACCTTAATTTTTTACTTTGATATTTTTACATTCTCTGGTTTAAGTAAGATCTTGATTAGGACTCTGTGTCTCCCATCGAGGCTGTATTCAAATTGAGACATTACTCTTTCATCCAGGAATAAAGCCGGTAAATAAATAAAACATCTCATCACATTAAATCACGGCTTTAACTTGTAGGAGTTTGGGAATACTTACACTGTGCAACACGGTACACAACCAAGGTATCCGGAGTAAATCAGTTTTGGGGTGAATGTGTTTTCCCCTATTCCAGCCCTCATCCCACCCTCCGGCACCACCTCAATAAGCCCTCACGGGAGAATGTGCGTTTAATTAAGTAAACGGCAATCTTATTCTCGGTCCCGGACCCTTCCCTTATTGTCCCCGTTTACACATACCTACGATTGTGGATACACGCGCTCGTGGCCCCTTGGAAATAGTATTAAATATATTTTTATTAGAATAATCGTTATAGTAAAAAGTTGGATAAGGCTACTTTTTGATCTTAAAAACTTGCGTTCGCATCTTAATTGTTTTTAAACAGCATCTTTAAAAACTTTAATAAAAATAAAAACTTAGATAACCGACTCTCTTCAACATGCATACCAGTATGTAACATCACGGTATTTGCCTGTCGGGGTAGGCGGAGAGGGCAAAGCGCAAGACTATCATATCTTGATACACATCTTTCGCCTCTGTTATACCCTTACACTCTCATACATACATACAACAAATATGTCTCATACATACAACAAATATGTTAAATTATTATTTCAACCTGTATCAGCCCATTGAACGATGTAGGCCTTTCTTTTTGTTCTCTATTCTTCCAGGCGCTGTACGCTTTCCATCTTCTAGCCTCAGGCAACCACTCTTGGTGTCTCGCAATCTTATCTGTAATACATGTCAAGTATTTTTTGTTTTGTTTGACACATGTGCAATATGGACTGACCATTTTAAATTCAAGTAAACAATACTTTGCATTCCTCCCAAAACTTAAGTTCGACAAGGTATAAAGCCACTTTCCCAATGGTTGTTAATTACCATATAAGACATTCTGTTTTCATGTTCCACCATGAACAAGCCTTAGACTAATGGTTATAAAATCTTTTGTTGACAATGCATTTCGCTTTAGACAATAGCATGCTGCTCAACAAATATCCATATTTTTTGTTTCGTTAAACAGCCAAAGTAGTGATTAAATTTTGAGAAATAATAAAACACCGTTTTTTATTCCTTTTGGTCTTACTTTCTTTTCTTTATATCAGTTAACATAATTTTAATTGATCTGGCGGAAACCTTCATAGCAAATAGAGAAAACTATCATACGAGTACAATAAAATACATGTTTTTATAAAAAACAAATAATTGTACGCCTTTGTATTGTATTACAATATAATTTACCTTTAAATATTATAAACTAGTAGGATTGTTTTCATGTCTCTATCTCTTTTAACCAATCAGAAATATGTTCAGAAGATCTGAATGGAAAACTAGGCTTTAAATTACAATATTATAAAAAAATCTGGATTCCAACAAGAATCGAACCCATTACCCCCGGACTTGAAGACAGGCGACTTACCAAACAGACCATGGAGGTCGTTTTTTTGCGTTTTTTTCTTAGTGAAAAGCTAGCAATGAAGATTAACATTCCTTAAATATTTTCTGTTTGTAATTTTGTATCAGCCGTGTTAATGTTAAGTATTTTTTTATAATACTTAGATATTAAATTTTCATATAAATATTAGTTAAATATATCATTGACACTTTTTAAGTGGTCGAAATAGGTCATAAATTTTCCAAAAATTCAATTAAATATTCTAAATATTTAAAGAATTCGTTTAGAAATTCAGAATAAAAGTGTTTTTTATTTATTTTTCAAAACCTTTATTATTTTTCAAATCAATGTTCTATAAAAGCTTCCTCAGTTAATTCAGCACCTTTTTTTGAACTACCGACTGACACCCACAATATTTATAAATATGTTACATAATTTAAACATGTTATTTTTTTTAGAAAGTAGCCGTTCTCGAGATTTGGTAATTCTTAAGGAAATCAATACATCTCCATCTAAAAGGGGTTTACGTCAATGCGTTACCGGCAAAATTATATAAAAAATATAAACCTTTCATATACATTTAATTCGTTCATTCGTATGGCTGGGAGACCAATTTATCTTGGGCGCCATTTATCAACCCTTCAGACTTAGAACCACTGAAGTGGATATGTCATTTTGTAGCTGTACGTGTTGACAATTCTAACGCATGTGAAAAGACAACACTCGTCGAATGTATACAATTATAGTTAGCAGACCAACTCTTGAAACAAAATTATTTTTCATGTACTTTTAGGAAAGGAATCTGAAGCCCCCAGGTAGGAAACAAACGTCTTACCAATGCATTTTAAGAAAACGGAGGCTGCTAAGATATTTAATTTATAACTTATAATTTTGCACGTTTATCGCACTAAATAATTCTTCTTCTTGATGAGCCATCTCCTGTCGGATGTGTCTCAAAACATCATTTTTTTATTAACTGCAGCCCTTATTCTATTAACAACAACAACTCAACTCAGTAAAACTGCACCCAAAGCATTCTTGCAAGTAATTCTTGTTCTTATACAAAGAGATGCGGCTCTTGCGGGATCTTCCTCTGCTTTGTGACCGAGTAAATGAAACTTGTGAACATTTACATTTAAAGCAGTTTTTGGTCCTTATATATTACATACAAGCAAGCAGTTCCACATTTGTAACACAAACTGTCCTTATTTAAAAAAAAGACAAATAATTATAATACGACCCCGAAAACTTGCAGCTTTCATAATACAATTTACAACCGAATTTAATTTTTGGGTGGGGATAATTATAAATGCATGAGTATGTTGAGGTTACCGAAGTTGTTCAATAATCAAAACCGACTTCATACATATATTTTCATTGACTCTTGAAATTGTTCGTACTTATTGTTCGACAAAAAATTCAACAAATTTTCGTTTGATTTTTCAAGTATCTATTTACAAAAGAACGTGCGTAAGTTTGTTTTTTGAAAATGTTCATTTAATTAAATTCTTAATTTATCTTCTTTGATTGCCTCAAAAGCAATGTTTACAAAAGTAGATCCACTCATATTACATAATTTCTTTGCAAATTGCTTCATTCGGTTTCTAAGAAATTCATTACGAGATTTTTTTCAATCTGTTAAATTAAACTTCTTTAAGGGATGGAAACACGTGTTTCTAATTTATTGACTGCTGAAATTTGAAACGAGTAAGCAAGGCCGTAAGAATTTAATTTTCTTACGTTAATATTTTTCTCGTTTACAAATCTTAAATATACAATATGAAAATCGTATTATCATATTGTATATTTACGATGACCTGACATATTTTTTATTCATGACATAGTTATTTTATTGGTTCGCGTGAACAACGAAATTAACGAGTACTGAAGCAGGTATATTATTCAAATTTCGTCTTCCTACACTTATTCATTAGTTATTTATGTACATAAAAGAAAGCATTTTATCATATGTAATACAATGAAGTGCATAAGCAGTTAACTTGTTAAAGAGGCATTTCATTGGCAAACTTATTTAATTTTCGAATAATATATTTAAAATATAAAACAATACGAAAAATCAAATAAGTTTATTATAAAGATAGGCATTGATAGCTCTGGCTATTAGATCGAGTACTTCCCCTTAGAAAAATCACCAAGGAAAAAAAAACGATTAAAAACCATTGTAGGTCTTCCGATATGTGATAATAACAAATTCGGCTTTAAAGAGACTGGAGTGTTATGAATGTAATGTTCATATATGATCATAAATTTTGACCCAAAAAGGGTTGTCTTCAAGTGCTTCCTGAAACTGCACACACCATCAATATCTCTGAAACTTAGAGGCAGACCATTCCACACCATGGAATGCCCTGCCGTAATATTCATCTTTATTTTATTGGCTCTAATAAAGATTAAAATTATATTAATGTATGTCTATCTGAAACAAAACATCCTATTGAGTGACTTCATACACTTAGGCACAGTTTAAAATCATTTCACGGTGCAGGTTCAACAAAATACAATAACTATCAGAAAATATCTTTGGCTCCCGGATATCCTAGTTTCGGGGACGAGATTCCCGTATCTTGCAGACCAACATAACAGAATTGCACAAATGAATTTATTAAGGTGTTTTTTTTCTGCTGTGCTGGAAAAAAACTACGAGTATATACGCGTAAATTCGAGTTTTCTGAGACTGACAAATCCCCGTAAATAGATAGTATTTACTCATACTCGTGTACACTCCTCTATAGGGAAATTATCGTTATTATATAAAACATTTTTCAAATGAGGATAATAATACTTAATGTACTAAAAACATTTAAAAATCATAAATTAAACAATATGTTAGAGAATGTGTGTAATACTGGATGAAGTTCTTTGTAAATCCTCAAAAACCAATATTAATTGAACCGTAACAGTTCCTTAAAAATGAATATTAGTTGAACCGTGACCGTGTCTTAAAAACGAATATTAATTGACGTTTTTTTGCCAGTAAAAGTTTGAATATTATGGTGGTAAATCCAAATAAAGTATTTTTTTTAATATTCTACAATACTTCTTATATTTATTACCGCGACACGTGTTTTTATTAAAAGGATTCAGTCTGGTTCTCACTTAAGGTATCTTTAAAATCTTTCTAATCAGGTAGAAGAGATTGCGACATGGTAATAAGCCCACTTTATTGTATGCAACTATAAAAAATATTTATCCATATTATACAGTAAAATCTGGCTGGTATATTGCAATGTAGTAATCTATGGCAAGAGGCCTATGTGAAAAGCAGAATGGGATATTTTTTTAATGAAATCTGGGTTCCAACGAGAAACGAACCCGCAACCCTTGAATTTGAAGACATGCGTCTTACTACGAGTGACCCGCAGAGGTAATTATCGTTAGTTTATTTTTATCAAACGTAAACATTGTATAGCCTGAGATTATATATTCATGTTTAAATTTTTATTTTCTTTTTGACAGTCGACTTAAAATATTATAATTGAATATTCAAAGATTTGGTTTATATTAAAATTTTCTTTTCTCTAAGGCGCCATAAAAACTCATAAAATGTTGAATCTATGGGTTTACCGAAACGTTATTCTTGAAAAAAAATGTATTTAAGAATTTCTGGCTCACACATGCATTATTCTAGTTTATTGAATTTTGGTTTATTGTGCTTTATAAGTAGTGTAAAATAATAAACATGACCAAGTAAATCATTAAAGACAAAGAATATTTAGAAAGGTGAACTGGACCTAATTCTTACAAATTAACCATTGATGGTGCCAATTTGAATACATTGCAAACGATAATGAATCTCTGGGGTGGATAACGTTTCGACGTATCATATATTCGTTTAATGTGTGCGGCCTATTTGCTCCTTTCCTAATGTCCTTCCCCTCCCTGTAAATTTACCCCCTACCTTCAAGCCTATACTTGTTCATTTTATTTTTGCCCCATCTCAATCCATAATGGAACACAACATGCCGCTGTGCTCCGATCGTCTCACCTCGGTGTGCTATCGGATTCAGTGCAGTGGTGTAGCCAGTGAGTCTGCTGGTGTGCAACGACTCACTCACTTGAAACAAACTCCATGGCATGGCTTCGCTTTCCAACAGAGCGAACAAACCCAAACGCAAAAGCCTCACAGCGATGAGACTGTCGGCGGAGGGAGGCAGACTGAAAGCCATTAGTCGGGGTCTTCCATGGCGAGCAGCCTGTGTTCGATGGTCGTCTCCCCGGCGGGATTGAGGTGCAGCGCTGGGATTCGGCAGCGGCACAGGTGATGAAGTAATCCTATTAAGGAACCATTTTGCTTCCCCTCAAACCAGGGAAGGGGCTAGAATAGGTGCCCTAAAAATAGCCTGCCCTCTTTTTTATCTGCCTGGGTGACTACGCCCAGGGGATCGCCCACACTAGTGGTTGCAACAACAAAATTAGCATTGGATCAAATATTCGAGGACATAGGCTTGCAGCATGGAATGTGAGGACACTGATGGACCGCGAAGCAAGTGAACGACCTGAGCGCAGAACCGCTCTTATTGGGAATGAGCTAGCGAGATACAATATCGACATTTCTGCGTTGTCGGAAACTCGCTTTGCTGGAGAGGGGCAAATTATGGAAACAGTTAGTGAGTACACTCTTTTTTAAAAGGGTAAACAGGACTTAGAGGAGCCGCGTCTACACGGAGTTAGCTTTGCTGTAAAAACTAGAATGGCTCGGGAACTTACCCAAATACCCGTGGTTCATTCTGATGCCGATATCCAAAGACAGAAACCTGGTTTAAGTCAGTGCATATGCTCCAACCCTGATTGCATTAGATGCTGAGGCGAATAATTTCTACTCTGATCTGGATTGGGTTCTATCATCAATAAGGAAAACTGATAAACTGATCATACTGGGTGAGTTATATGCGCGTGTTGGCACCGACCACGGGATTTGGAGGGGGGTACTTGGTAGACATGGTGTTGGAAAGTCCAACTCAAATGGAGTTCTGTTGCTCATAAAATGTACTGAGCCTAAACTTGTGATTACCAATACGCTATTTCAACTAAAGGATAGGTACAAAACCACTTGGCAGCATCCACGCTCCAAACATTGGCACTTGATCGATTTTGTGATAATTCGGCGATGCGACCGCGAGAATATCAGTGTGACTAGAGAAAGGCGAGGTGCTGACTGTTGAACTGATCACAGTATGGTGGTTGCAGATGTAGCCATGACCATCAGGTTCAGGAGGCGCATGGTCCAGTCAGAAATCAGGAAACTCAATATGGCAGGTCTGAAGGATGACCCAGTTCAACGACTTTGTGCAGTTGTTTCTGAGGGTATTAATATCAGGTTGGATCGTAGTACTACGAGTTCTCAGTGTCAGTCTCAACCAAATTCTATATCGATCGTCTGTGGAAGTCTATGGCACGGTTACTAGAAGGCAGCCGGACTTGTTCCAGGACAAAAGCGCGGAGATATCCTTGCTAATTGAAGAGAAAAGGAAAACATTTGCTCGCTACCTGCAGAATCCTAATTCCCAGAACTTCAAGGAGACGTACCGAACCAAGAAGGTATCTGTAGAAAGACGCACACGGGAACTGAAGAACGGCTAGTGGCGAATTAAGGCAAGAGAAATTCCAAATAGGTTTTTTGAGGCTCTGAAGGTTGTGTATGTTTCTAAGAACTGTGCAGTCTTGCCTATAAAGAGCAAATATGGGAATATTATGACTGGAAAAGAGGAAATAAGAAACCGCTGGATGGAATATAACTCTGACTTGCTTTACCAAAGTCGCCCAATAGATCTACGGGTGCTTGGTGAAATTCCTCAATACAGCTCATGCCTGGATCTTGATAAGGAGCCGAGCCTTGCTGAGGTCAGAACGGCAATTCAACGTCTGAAAAATCACAAAGCAGCAGGAACGGATGGGGTCCTCTCTGAGGTATTCAAATGTGGCGGAGAACCTGTGGTTGTCGCTGTTCATGATCTGATGCTTCATAGTTGGCAATCAAGAACCATCCCAAATGCCTTCCGTGAATCACGAATTGTAAATATTAGGTCCTTACATATGAAATTGGCGTTTTGCCGTACTGGCAACTTTGATCTCAAATATCTTCTCTTTGGTTAGGAATTCCAAATTCAAATTTATACAGCTATTTACTCAAGTATTTGTGTTTCGAAAATTATAATTCATTTGTTTTTTCCTCAATTGTTTTTTTTCTTTGCGTCACTCAGTTTACAAAATGGAAAACTTGAAATATCGCGTTATTTACGAGTACGAGTTCCACCGTGGCACCAGTGCTGCAGAAACGGCTCGAAGGATTAATGATGTGTATGGCGACGGTGCCGCAAAAGAAAACACAGTGCGTTTTTGGTTCCAACGTTTTCGTTCTGGAAATTTCGACCTGCAGAACAAGCCCCGTGGAGAAAGTTGATAATGAAGAATTGAAGGCTATTGTGGAAGCGGATCCATCGCAAACCACGTCCGAGTTAGCTGCAGGCTGCGGTGTTAGTGATAAAACTGTTTTAATCCACTTGAAGCAAATTGGGAAGGTGAAAAAGCTTGAAAGGTGGGTACCTCACGAATTGAGTGAAGCAAATCAACAAACGCGCGTTGACTGCTGCGTTGCATTACTCAACCGGCACAATAATGAAGGGATTTTGAATCGAATCATTACCTGTGATGAAAAGTGGATCCTGTATGATAATCGGAAGCGCTCATCGCAATGGCTGAACCCTGCCGAACCAGCCAAACCATGCCCCAAGCGAAAATTGACTCCAAAAAAGTTACTTGTGAGCGTTTGGTGGACTAGTGCTGGTGTCGTTCACTACAGCTTTCTTAAATCTGGCCAGACGATTACGGCAGATGTCTATTGTCAGCAACTGCAAACCATGATGGAAAAGCTAGCTGCTAAACAACCGAGGCTGGTTAATCGCTCTAGGCCACTGCTGCTTCATGATAACGCTAGACCACACACTGCACAACAGACGGCTACCAAATTAGAAGAGCTTCAATTGGAATGTCTAAGACATCCACCGTACTCTCCGGACCTTGCCCCAACAGATTACTATTTTTTTCGAAATTTGGATAACTTCTTGCAAGGGAAAAAATTCAACTCCGATGGGGCAGTCCAAACCGACTTCAAAGATTTTATTGATTCCCGTCCGAATGGTTTTTTTAGTAAAGGGATCGATGAACTACCTATGAGATGGCAAAAGTGCATAGATAGCAATGGTACATACTTTGATTAAATAAATATATTATATTAAAAAAAAATCAACTTTATGTTCCTCCCAAACAAAACGCCAATTTCATATGTAAGGACCTAATATATACAAACGAAAGGGAGACAGGTCGAACTGTGGTAGCTACAGAGGGATCGCACTGCTTTCGGTTGTGGGTACAATATTCAGCAGAATTTCGTGGATGAGCTTACCAGGGTCTTAGACAGGATCACTCCAGAGTCACAGGCTGGGTTTCGTGCATCTCGTGGACATGATATGTACAGTAGACATGATATGTACCATCAGCCAACTGCAGGAGAAATGTCGAGAGCAGAGCAGGAGTCTGTTTGCCGCTTTTGTCGATTTGGCCAAGGCTTTTTACTCAATTAATAGAGATTTATTATGGAGGATCCTTGGAAGACTTGGTGTCCCACCGCTTCTGACGGAGCTTCTGACCCAGCTGCATAGCTACTACAGGTGTTATGTCTCGCTCGGTGAACTGGAGACGGACGCATTTGATACCAACACCGGCGTCCGCGAGGGATGCATCCTCGTTCCAACTCTATTTAATGCATACATGACAGCCTTTATATTTGTCGTTGAAAGACGACTTTGTGTCAGAGAAATTGAAGTGAGATACAGAACTGATGGAGGACTACATAATCTGCGTAGATTACAAATTCAAACAAGAGTTGCTCACACATACATCACGGAACTGCAATATGCGGATGATTGCGCTCTTGTTTCGCATTCAGAGGAAGACCTTCGAGAGATCATCAATGTTTATACAAAGGTATATCAGATGTTTGGCCTGGAAATAAATGTGAATAAAACTCATGTTATGATGTTTACGTGTTCTGTTAACGATGTTAGCCTGTTTTGCAGGGAATGACGTGATTCAATCACCCGACATTCGAGTGAATGGTGTGCAACTGCAGAACGTACCTAACTTTACATATTTAGGCAGCATCCTGATTTCGAACTCTTCTCTTGATGATGAACTGAAGAGTCGCATCAGGAGTGCGTCAGCGGCTGTTGCTAAATTGAATGACAGTGTTCTACAGTAGAGACATCTCCTAGTCTATAAATATATCAGTCTACAAGGCCGTAGTCCTCCCCACTTTTCTCTATGGGTCTGAGACTTGGGTTCCTTATAGAAAGCACATTCAAAACCTTGAAATGTTCCACCAGCGTTTTCTTCATGATCATGTCACAAATGCTTCGGTCCTGCAACGCTCCAACTGTAAACTTATATAAGATATGATTGTAAAGGCGAAATTGCGGTGGACCGGGCATGTGATACGCATAGGCGATTATAGACTCCCAAAGCGCGTCTTTTACGGGGAAGTGGTAGGCAAGCGAAGAGTTGGTGGGCAGAGGAATCGCTAAAGGACAGTCTGCGAGAGTCAGTTACTTTGTGCGAAGCGTCTGAGTACTGAGAGTGGGTGGCTCGGGACCGTTAGGGGTGGGGAGCTGTATGCTCTAGGGCTGATGGTGTCTCAGCAGCTAGACGTGTGAGAAACAGTCAGCGTGCTGCGAACATGCATCAGCATGGGCAGGCGGCTCAGCAGGGTCCACATGTCTGTGACATTTGCGGGAGGGAGTGCGCATCTAGGATCGGGCTGTTTTCTGACAGAAGATCACACGATCGACGTAGAAGAACGGTCAAGATTGACGTTGGAGTGGCGAGGAGATCCTCGACTACGAGGTCCGGCGACGACGACGACGACGCAATCTGTTACGATGCACAAAGCTCACAGTCTCTTTAGATTGAAGTTCCCGGCAGATTCTATCTAATGTAACCTTTTATCATTACGTAATGTTTTTTTATTAATTAAATAATGACATAAATAAAATAGAATCAGTTAATGTACAAATGCTAGAATCCTTGTTTCATTTCCTTGTTACATTTACTGAAAAAAGTTGTACATTTAAAAAAAACTCCAGGAGTTTATTCCAAGGAAAGTCATAGAAAGTATATTACATAGAGTGCAACCAGACGATAACTGGTTAAAAACGGTATCCCGAAAACAAAATATAGAATCATGAACGATGACGAGGAAAATACAGTTTAAGATTATATTAATAAATTCCAGAAAACCAAAAATGTTATGAAGAATTTATTGCAAAAAACTCGGAATGGTAGTTTGCTATGCGTGAATTCGGTTGCAGATTGTTATCCCTGTCGTTTTTTGCTATGATTCATATTATTCTACTCTTCTGGTAACTTACGTGATGAAAGCATGCTATGTCACTTGTTCACTCCACTCAATCGATGGGTGTATTTTTCAATGTGTTCTGGTCACCTTCGGATAACTTGTTGAGAGGAGAATCTTTCGTGAATGTTTAATTAATTACATTATTTATTACGCAATAACAGAATTAGATGTAATGGCCACAACTGTAAATTGTCAATATTCTCAGTTTCTTCAAATTTAATGGTTGAGGTTTTAACTCTGTATATGAAGATGGTAACACGAAGGGTCGGGCATTTGTATAATATTCCTCAATTATTCTATATTGCCATCAGAAATGTCATCTATGTTATAATTTTTTTTGGTCACCATTGTGAATCAAACCTAAAAACCTTCGTAGAAAACAAGATTCTATTACGTGGATGATCTCCGTGACCTGGTTGGTAAGATATCTGTATTACATTGCAGAATTTGCGGGTTCGATTCCCGTTAGAACTTAGATTTTTTTACGAAAGATTTTTAGTGTGGTTTTTATTCCAGATAACTTAAAAATCTTTTTGGTTAATTGGAAACGATTACCAAAGAAAATAAGAACGCTAGTTTGTACAACATATAACAAAAATGCAATACAATATACAACGAAGGTCATTCCATGTATCTCATCATTGACTTGACGATTTGGTTTTATTCATATGAAGAAAACTACCATAGATAAAAGGTTATTCACATGTATTTCCATATACACATTATTCATTCATTTGTATTTTATTAAACATTACAATATTATGTTTATTTTACGCACGTTCCGTTCCGCTAGAAACAAAGAAATGCCCCAAAGCGTTCACATCCAAGTAAATCCATGCCCCCCTCCGCCACGTCAATCTAACACTCCCAATCTTCTCATTATGCCACTGGTGAATAATGTAAGATGGCCACTTTCTTTCGTACATTATACCATATTTCTTCTGTTTGTCTTATATTTAACCAATGGAATACTTAACGTCGTTGGGTAGTATTTATGCTAAGCAAACGGGTGCTTTAGGTTCGATTCGTTCATATTACACATGAATTTATGTTTTTTTATATAGCTCCATATATGCTAACATACTAATCGTAAATTCTTAAGGCGTTTTGAATCAATAGGAAGCTGGCACTATATATAAATCTGTCAAATGAGGTACTACATTATATAGAACTTGATGATCGGCTTTGAACTTAAATCTCCTTGACACCGAAATTTCGTTTGTGAAACCTGTCGGCCTAAAAAAGTGCAACAGCATGTCAAAATGAATGAAAAAAATGCACAGACGTCTTCTATTCACAGGATAGCTAAAAATCATACTGAATCACAAGATATTTCCTAACTTATCATACTGAACCAAAAATGTAGACATTTAAAAATGATTTATTATCTTTTTTGATGTTTCTTTATTATTTGAGATTAGATTTAATACATATTAATTCATGGAAATTTGAAAAATTACATTTTTTATGAATAACTATATATTTTTTCAATTCAATTTAAATGACAATTTTATATAGCGCCGTTTAGAAAGTAAACTCTCAAAAGCGTTCTTATTTAGTTCTCGACAATTGAAGAGACAAACTCATAAACCACATAACAACCATATTTTGATTTTTTTAATGGAAAAACAGTCTCTCAACAAGCGATAATATACCCATAAATGGTATATATGTGAATTCAAACTAAAAGGGATTCTGTTTTACAACCAAAGATGTCACTGGGCACATCTCCACAAGCAGTTTACTCAAATACCGCATAGTTTTTTTTCTTATAACTCTTTACGTATTTTTTGGCTTTTCAGTGGTTTATGAGTTTAACTCTTCAATTTAAAAAAAAACACGTCTGGCAGCTATAGGAGTGATTGAGTGAATCGTGCATAATTCTTTCTTAATATAAATTACTCAGTATAATCTTGTGGGATTGTTGGATCAACCAGAAATATGTTTATGATGCCTTAAGTGAAAGCCAGAGTCAATAACTTATTTTCTTCAATCTGAATTTCAGCTGGAATCGAACCCGCAACATCCGGGTCAGAAGACCATCTGTCTTCACCAACAATGTCACGGATGTCGTCAATTTATCATCGTTAATATAGCTTTAGGTGCATATTGTGGTCAAATTATATAATAAAACTGTTCAGAAGTGTCTTTGAGAATAGTGCGACAATAAACTCAGTTGTGTTTCATTGAGGTAATGTACGAGTAATTAAGCTAGATTGTTCAATCATCACTGGATGTTTCTATTTTTCATTTGAAATGGTTTGTAGTATGACGTAAAATAAATATATTCTAGTATGTTTGGTAATACGAGTATATTAATTTGAAATGGTTTGTAGTATGACGTAAAATAAATATATTCTAGTATGTTTGGTAATACGAGTATATTAATTTGAAATGGTTTGTAGTATGACGTAAAATAAATATATTCTAGTATGTTTGGTAATACGAGTATATTAATTTGAAATGGTTTGTAGTATGACGTAAAATAAATATATTCTAGTATGTTTGGTAATACGAGTATATTAATTTGAAATGGTTTGTAGTATGACGTAAAATAAATATATTCTAGTATGTTTGGTAATACGAGTATATTAATTTGAAATGGTTTGTAGTATGACGTAAAATAAATATATTCTAGTATGTTTGGTAATACGAGTATATTAATTAGACCAAAAATGTTTTTTTATGCTTCTCTTATCTTTAATTAATAACTCAAAAGTCACGCGAACACTTAAATGATAAGACATGAAATACTCGTATTTTGAAAGTATCTATTCTTGATAGATGTGTGATATATATTGTAGTAATGTGTGATAGTAAAAGTGGCCTCATAATTTTATCCATATAGCTTCTTAAATTACAAGATTATTATATTTTTCTTGTATCAGCGTTATTAAAAAATTGTTTATCTTTATTTTTATTAATATGAACACAAACACTTGTTCATCATGATGAAACAGCCTTAGCTAATATAAGACCGGTTGTTTTTCTTGTTTGATTCTTTGTTATTCTTCCTTGGAGCACCATTCGGGAAGTCAGCGCCGAACGGTTACAAGGGGGCACGAGTGTTTACTGAGGACTGAAACACTTGATGTTACTTGAGCTAAATTAAAATGTGTGTCAATATGGGCTGTGGGAAGAGTTCTAAATAAGACCTGCTGGCTGGCCAACTTCAGACCGCTACGCCTTACCATGGAAATCATTTAGAGTACCATTATAAAAAAACATTTTTTTCCTTTTTATGTATAAAAATTATGTTTTTATATTATATCGAGTGACTCGTACTTAATAAATAAGACACGTTTAAATATCATTTTAATAGAAAATATAAATAATATACATTATTAATCCATAGATTTTTGGTCACTTGACATTTATTATCTGCGTTTATATCGTTTTTAATATAAAATATAAAAACATTTTAAATTCATCTTGATTTTTTAAATTTATATTACTCAGTAAAATTATGATATTTGCCGCATCTTCTGTCGTATGCACCAGTACATAGGATTTATATTTTTTATTAATACAGATACTGATAAATCTACTATTTGGCGCTTTATTTTATGACAGTCTTCTGATAAATTAATTCTAATTTAAGCGCTCCTCGAAGTTAACTTACTTTGAAAAGCCACCCTTCAATCTCGTTTTAATAGGAGGTGATGCGATCGAAGAGGTGCGAGTAAAAAGTTCATCATGTCTTAACCAACAAAAATAAGGTGGGCATGGAGATCCTAAAAATGATAAAAAGTGGAAACAAATCAGCAGCAGCACTATTAACACTGCTGAGCTGTAAGGCCTTGTCCTGGAATACCAAATTAAGAATACGCAAATCAATATTCTTATCCATAGTAAGATATGAGTCATGCCACTCAAAGTCAAACAAAAAATATTAAGCTTTAAAAACCGAGTGTTGCAACATATTTTTGGCTCATTACCGATTGCAGAGTACTAGAAATTTGTCTAATTAAAAAAAACTAAAAGAATTGACGAGACAGACACTATTTACAAGCGACATGAGATCTTAAAAATTTACATGGATATACCATGTAAGGAGATTTCAGCTAACACTGTCAACATAGATCATTATGCATGCCTAACAAAACGGAAGAAGGTCACTTGATAGACTGTGACAGAGGATTTTAGATAACGTAAAGTAGGATCTTAGGTGCCTGGAAGGACAGAGGTTGGGAGGAGACGACAAGTGACCAGTTGACTTGGAGAAAAATCATTCTGGAGGCTTAAACTCTACAGAAGTTGTATGCCTCTATAATGTAGGTGGGTGGGTGATGCCCAACCTAGCACTGCGAAATATGTTAATATGGCTCACAGACGCTCGAATAGAAATAACAATAGAAAAATAAATAATTGACCTCTAAAATGATGGTACTCACAAATATAGCACACAATAAGCAGTTAAAAAAAACTAATCTTCAAAATTTTCCAAAGCGTGGAAAAAATTTCCCCCCAAATATAAGAAACTTATAATTTTAATATTCAATGTAAGACTTGAAATTATTCAAGGATCAAAATTACCCCAAGGAACAAACAAAAATCATTTTACACATTTCAACACTTTTCAAGAATCCAATAATCCGTTAATTTATATATTTATACAGTACCTTTCTCAAAGAGCAAACACTTATTTTATATAAACATTTTTGAAGCTTTTTTAAAAGAATACAAAATGTTTCATTAATTTTACTTTCTTCTTGAAAATGATGTTGGTTTTTGCCCAGTTTAATTATCGCCCTCCCTCTTTTTATGCTTGAAGTAGATAATGTTTCCAATTTTCCAATATCAATATTTTATTAATTTTATCCAAATTAGCATCAAAATCAGATAATGGTCGATACATTTTGGGAATTTCCAACCGAACGACTTTCCAACCACGAAACATTTTTTGCCACTTTTCGTCCCTTGCTAACTTTTTTATTATTAATAACACCCAGATATCACATTATGCCACAAAAGCAAATTATTTTCTCAGAACATAAACATTAATACGTTATGATTAGGATGCAATTATTGTATTTTTATTTAATGGACATACAAACATACTTACCATCACGCCATTTTCTTCTCGAAGTAGGAAGAGAAAATAGAGCGCCAGACTTTTCTATCGCATCAAACATCCTTCACTTCTTCTACATGTATACACCTCATATAACTTTTACGATTTCTCTAGATTTTAACGTTTTCGGTTTTCCAGATATTATTTTTTCTATTCAAAATATCACTTATTTTAATATATAATTAAGGATAGTATATGTACACAAACATTAAAAGTTCAATCTTGTGGGCTTATTGTTGCTACACACGAATACTTTCAATGAGCCACAAAACTTAATTACCAACCAAAAATATTTTAAAAAAGAATTTAGAAAAAAACAAATTATAGTACAACTTAACAAAAATACGAGTAGTACCAAATATTGTAATTGAACCTGAAACCGCTAAGCCAGAAAACATGTATATACACGGCTGAAGGGGGTCATTGTCGATAGTTTAGTATTTTTAGACAATGAAATTAATCTAAATTGTCATATCTGCGATGGAGTAATAAAGGTAGTCTTCTGGGTCGCTGCCATAACTAAATATCCCAGATATATCATATAAGGCTATGAAAATACGAGTAGACAGCGAAGGGAGGATATTTGAAGCTTATTAAGATAAGAGCAGACACTCTAGAAACAAAGGCTAAGTTATGTAGCTTTGAAAAAGGATTCTTTTATTCATAACAACGAAGTATCCATGAAATCTAAAAAAATAAAAAATAATGGATTGAAGACAAACAAGTAAATACTGTAATAAAAAGGCGACAACATAAAAGTACCCCACATTACGAGTATACTGTTTGGAAAATTCTCTGGCAATATTCTTCCTGGAAAATTCTCTGGTTTTTTTCCCTACAAAACCGTTTAAAAACGGTAAAAACAGCTGGAGATCAACGTCCCGAGAAGGAGAGAACATTTTTATTGAAAAAATCCTAAATCTAGAATATGAACAAGAAGAACTTCATTGTTAACTTGCCATGCGAATATTTCAATATGTTTATTTCAAAATGGATGCTGGTTGAAAACTAAATACTGTATTATTTTTAATCTTTCAACTTTTAACTACAACAGTATATTTATCATATAAAGTTCACTTATTGAAAAACAATCAATCAAAAAGTTTTTCCCGTGTAATTCATTTACCGGTTTTGGTTGATGAGTATTCATTCTCAGAGTGGATCTTCACAGTTCTATCAGATCCCATCCGTTGGTTCGCATCCAACAATTCTGAGGGTGCTCCTTGAGCACAATCAGCAGATGCGCAAATATTTTGTTAAATAATATCAAATGAACTTTCTGATGTAGAAAATCCGAAGGAAAAGAAAGTCTGGCGCTCTCTCCTCTCTGTCTACGCCAACATTGAAACAGCGTGATGTTGTATATGTTTGTAGCTTTCTGATTCATTTTTCCAAGACTCTATAAGAGAATTTCGACGGAAAATTGTCTGTATAGAAACTTTTAATAATGCAAACGTACTCGTATATGTCCTAAACACGATTAACAACTTCCATTTCAGTGCTTTTATTGTAAAGTGCTTTTAGCTTTAGTGCTTTTATTGTAAAAAAAAAACTTTATGGTTTACGAGCTCCCACCGTGTTGAAACGTCAACACCAATAATTCCATTGCAGTTATCAAGCTACAAACTTTTTAGTTAATTCATTAATACCTTCGAGTGAACTTCCGTGACGAGGTATCAAATATAACCTAACCCTTGAGTACACCTTTCTATTTATATTGAAACAAAAAGCTCAACAAACAATAATTCTAAATTACTGTAATCTTTGCACTATAGTTTCTTAGTTTCTTTCTTATCTTAAATTTTGATGAAAATAAAGATTCATGTTGAAAATATGATATCTGACAATACGAGTAATAAATTATACCATTTCTTGAAATATGCAGTCTTTTTTATACCCAGTGATTAAGTTTTAGTTAAAAATGATTGTTTTCAATTCCAATAACACGAACTTTTTCAACTTTTAACAAACCCTATTTTTCTGACAGTACTTTTTCAACCGTCCCTAATTTATAATTCGCCCGGAACATTTTACTCCGATGAACAATCGATTTTTAGAAATAA